>JALJCO010009086.1:0-42302 GCA_023101725.1 Atherinomorus stipes
TGTAGAAAAGGCCACAAAGTCCCCAGCTAAAATACTTAGTCATTGTTTAAGTGCCTTTGTTTAATCAGTTTATCATTGTCATTTTGTAAATCGCATAGGTGTGCTGGCTCACAGGTTAGTTTTGAGAGTGACGTCACACCGGAAATGGTGTGGGCCAGTCTAAGGATAAGTTACAGTCGTGCAGTCCCAGAGCTATAGTTCAGGCAGCGTGTGCGTGAATGAAAGGTGAGTGCCGCTGCTCTCTGACCTGTTGTGTCTAATGTTGAAGTGATGGTCCTTCAGTAGACCCTGCAGACAGGAGTCGGGGTTTGTTGGCTGCTTGCCAGCTGCATCGACCCGTGCTTGTAACGGCTTGTTAGCCACCTAGCCTACCTGTACCTATATAGGCAGCTCCAGTATAAATGTGTCATGGTTAATGCAAAGTTATGCTGCTATGTTTATTGTTTAGTTCAGCCGAACTTACAGGGCATTATTACTGTACCGAAATGCAGATTAATTAGTTTAGAGTTACGTTTCTATCAACATTCAAAGTTGACGGCGATTAGCCACAGGAAGTGACGGGTGGACTTTCACAATAAGAGCGCCGCGACAGGAAGTGTCATGATAATACTTTCGGTGCTTTACAACTTAAGAGACCTGTCTGTATACGGTTTAATTCTTGTTTACTTGAGAGAAAACGCTTTGCATTGCATACTTTAATTGCTGCTTTATTTTTCTGTTTATAGCGGATTGGTGACAGTATGTTAAGTTGATCTATTTATGTTTACTACGACTTAAGTTGTATTCTGTTATTATTTCTATAGCAAACCATACGCAAGCCACAGGCGAACTTGCCTGTGCCCACCTCTCTAAGAGAATAAAGAGGAAGAAACTGCATTGGTCTCAAGCCTCTAATTCCTGCTCTGATTGGCTTTAAGAAGTGCTCTAGCCGGCACCCCAGTGTGAACTTGGTGATAAACCCTGAACCAGTACCTCGCAATTCCTCCACTACATTGATGGTTCTTGGAGCCGGATCACTGGGTTTACACTAAAGATGGATGAATATTCAGAGTATGAGGTTCGTGGTGCACGCCCCAGAAGATGCATTCAGCTCCCTGCACATTACACAGATTATGAGGTGGACCAACTGGGCTACATAAATCAGAGATACAGAGGGGACATGGAGGCTCGTAATCAGGAGGACAGGGTCGGGATGACCCCCCTCAACCCCGCATATGACTCTTCCCTTCCAAGCTGCTGGCAGAGGCGGGATGCTACTCCTGCAGTCATGGACTGGTGCTATGGTACAGAAGCCCTACCGCACATCCAGGAAGCACAGCTAGCCCCCCTGCCACAAACAGAGAGTGGTCTTAGGAGGCAGTCAAATGGACACCCTACTCCCTTTAATCCAGTAGTACACCCCCACTATCTGCATGAGAATATCAGGACAGAGCTGGAAGACATCCGTCATGAGAGACACCTCCTTCAGCAGACTCAGCGGCGTATGTCATCAGGATTAGTCGAACTCAGAACATTACAAGCAGACATGAGACAGCTAGTTGATGCAGTCCGGAACCTCCAACACCCCTCTTCTCCACATGCATGCTGGTTAGAATCTGTACAGCCACTGTCACTGGCTGAACCTGCTGATGAGGAAGAGGATGACTGGCCTGCACCACCACCATGGCCAGATCCAATAAGTGGAGAGCCGCTAAATACTGACCTTCCTCCTCCTCCCCTGTCACACAGTGCTCAGGGAACTAGGGAAGAGGTGGTCCCAATCCCTTTAACCCAGCCATTTTCGGGCCAACCACAAGCTCGGCCGACATTATCTGCTGCTGCTCCTTATTCACAAATCCAGTTTGGCCCCAGTCAGTTTCCTGGTGGATCAAGGGCACAGCCACAACCACTGCCTCTGATCAAGGCCTCCCACATCCCAGAAACCAGTTACTATGGGCCCCGCCCAACCATCCGCAACTTCTCCCAGCGTGACCCAAGTGAGTTTGCCCATCTTAAGCTCTCATTAGAGAACCTCTTACCACCAGATGCCTCCGAACTGTTTAAGTATCAAGTCCTGGTCGACCACCTAAAACTAGAAGAAGCCCGGTTGATAGCAGACGCTTACCTCAACTCACCAACTCCGTTCTCAGACACGATGGCCACCTTGAATGATAAGTTTGGTCAACCACATCAGATAGCACTAAAGCGTATTGCTGCTGTGTTGGACTCACCAGATATCAGGCGAGGAGATGTTTTGGCTTTTGAGAAATTTGCACTCCAAGTACAATCATTAGTGGGAATGCTGAAGACCTTAGGTTCTGAAGGAGAAGCCGAGCTGCAGTGTGGCTCACATGTAGCACGCCTGCTGGGCAAGTTGCCACCTGAACTGAGAGCAGAGTTTCGCCGCTGCATGTTTCATCGTGGCAAGCAAACTCACACCTTACCTGAGCTGTCAGAGTGGTTGAAGTATGAGTCCTGGTGTCAGGACTCTGAAGGACAGTTAGCAGCAAGGGAGGCTAGGGAGAGGACAACACCAAGATCTGATGGGCGTCAGAGTAATCGCCCCACTACCGTTCTCCATAGCGGGACGGATGCTGATCAGACGTCAGAGGTTCAGGCCCCAAGCAGCTCTTTATGGGGAAACACGAGTAAGCCCTACTGTCCCTTCTGTAATAACGAGGAACACAACTTCAGCCAGTGTGCCGCTGTATCCAGGCTGACCAAGGATCAGTTAACTGAGTGGATAAAGAGCAACAAAAGGTGCTGGCGTTGTGCGCGCTCACATCAAGCTGCACAGTGCAATCTGAAAAAGCCATGTAGGCTCTGCCAAGGTAAACACCTCCAGGTGCTACATGAAGTTAACATAAGGCCATTGAGAGTGCCAACAACAATTCTGGAAGGGGAGCCGAGGGCTGCAACAGAGGTGTTGTATCTAGACCGACCGACCGAAGGTAGCCGTGTCCTTTTGAAAGTTATCAAGGTCCGTATTCACAGTGGTGATAAGAGCCTCGACACCTACGCCATACTAGACGATGGCTCAGAAAGGACAATGTTACTGCCAGAGGCAGCAGAAAGGTTGGGGTTGCAGGGGGCCCCAGAGGAATTACCATTACGCACTATTCGGCAGGAAGTACATACTCTTCAGGGGGCATCAGTGTCATTCTCCATTTCCTCCACTGCAAAGCCGAAGACCAGGTTCAAGATCACAGATGCATTCACCACAGCACGCATTGGATTGGCTAGCCATACCTACCCCATGAAACAGCTCAGGAGGACTTATAAGCACCTTGTTGGACTTCCTATCCAGACCCTCATAGGGGTAAAGCCCTTGCTTCTCATTGGTAGTGATCATCCCCACTTAATCACTCCTATTGAACCTGTCAGGCTGGGGCCTCCAGGAGGACCTGCTGCCATCCGCACGAGGCTGGGCTGGACGCTGCAGGGCCCCACCAGTGTAGTCCATCACCTTGCTCAACCACAGCAATGTCTATTTACAACAGTGGTAGCCGGAGTGAGCGGACTAACAAATCACCCTGAGAGACGGGTCATTCATTCCAAGAAGGATCAGGAGCCCAGCAACATCCTTGAGACCAAGACCGCTAGTTTACAGGTTGATGGCATACTCCATCATACCACTCCATCGCTTCGCCACAAAGGCATACAGCTTCTGCAGGCAACTAAAGAGGATGCGCCCAACTTGGGAGGTGTAGAACGGCAGGGGAGAGAGAATCCTGCTCAGGCTAAAGCATACACAGTGAAGAATGAGAAATTGATCAAGGAAGACTCTTGTCATCAAGTGTGGTCCGGAGGTTTCTGTTCAAGAAGTTCGTGAGGCATGGTGTAGCCTGTACCAGGTAGAAAGCTCTAACGACAAGAATCGACTGGTCTTCAACCATCCCTGCCAGCCCAGAGGGCATGTCTGAAGATATGTTGACAACTCCTCTGACGACTTGACCTGCGGAAAAAGGCCGAAGAAACCGGTTGAGCCAAACGGAGAGAGGCAGGGAGCCCCATTTCTCCTACAGACTTCAGATACATGGCCAGGAGACCTATCAGCTGATCAAGCACAAGACTTATCTGGGCTTCGCAAGTCAGTCTTCTGTGGGGTCGCTGCAGTTGCCGCAAGGGAGCCCGCTTCAGAGTTGAACCAGTGCAGTTCTGGGAGGGAGTTGCTTGAGGTAATGGAACGGAGGCTGCACGGGGCGGCTACCGCTGATGGACATCTTACCGCGGAAGACAATCACCAAACTGAGCGGTTGATCCTGCAAAGAGCTCAGGAGGGTAGCTCCTCATATGAGCACAGCTTACTAAATTTAGAGAAACCAGTCCCTCGAAGCAGCCGCCTTAACACTATGTCACGTGAAGCGGATGAGAAGGATGAGCCCATCCACGTCAGGGAACAATCCAAGCGATCAGAAGACCTGGAGCCGACAGGTCTTCATTCAGTCATCCAAGACCCCTACCGTTTATAACTAAGCCTCTGATTCACAAGTTGACACCTGGCCAGATGCCAGATGGGATGTCCATTCTGCTCCTTTGTCTGGAGAAGATGAGGACATCTCTACTACTTTGACCTCTTCACAATGATGGACTTTGTTGCCTTTTATTGATGAGCAAATGTATTACATACATTCGGGGCGGCTGTAGAAAAGGCCACAAAGTCCCCAGCTAAAATACTTAGTCATTGTTTAAGTGCCTTTGTTTTATCAGTTTATCATTGTCATTTTGTAAATCACATAGGTGTGCTGGCTCACAGGTTAGTTTTGAGAGTGACGTCACACCGGAAATGGTGTGTGCCAGTCTAACTGTACGTTCAGACCAAGAGCGACTAAAGCTGTAAAATAGCTTTTGTCGCTCATAAAAATAGCTGCTTCAAAAAATCTGTTCGCTTTTGTCGCTCAAGTCGCTTATGACATCACGTTCAGTTTTGCATATCCTTTTAAAAGGACCGTATGCTTTTTACCATTAGCAGAGCTTTTGCAGTGATGCTTTTCGTGATTGCTGCCTTGTGCTTTGACAAGTTGTAGCCTGTGATTAACCAGAAATCCGTCTCCTACTGAAAAACGGTCTGGACATAACTGATTAAATTACACCCCAAACACAATAATGTTGTAGCTTAGTTAAGTACATCATCTTCACTGATCTGCATCTGCAGATCTTCACTCATTCATCTCTCACTCTCAAACTAAATGTCAAGACGAGGGACAAAAGGGAAATACGTATTTTTATCCCTGTCAATTATTATTATTATAACATAGTACTTTCCATATTTATAAATGATATCGTCCCATTCACATAGCATGCTAGGTGCTCGATTAGCAGGCAAGTGTCGCGTTTGGGGCTCAGACGCTATTAGAAACCTGCAAAAAGTTGGGCCTCTGATGCTTATTGTAACACTTGGAGACGCGGTGTGACACACCACCGATTATGAGCACCCGTAAAGCGGACAAGTTTCTGCGCGAGAGCCGGTGAAAAAGCAGAGCTCATAACTTTCTTTCTGAACATCCGATCTTGAAAATTTCATATGTAGTGGGTAGCTAGTGTCCAAAATAAGAACAGCAAAAAGGTTGGAAGCAGCTCCGGGTCGTTCCTGGGAAGCAGGAGCGAACATTCCCCAAACGCAATATCTCTGCGCGAAATGCTTAAACGGGCATTTTCAACACATGAGCGTGGTAACTGTGCCTTTGTGCCTTGAATAAGCATGAATTCATGTTTGGGGCTCAGACACTATACCAAAGCTACAAAAACTTGGGCCTCTGTTGTTTACTGCAGCCGTAGGAGACGCGGTGTGACTTGCAACACTCAGGCCAAACATTCCAATTGGTTGTCAGGGTTTTACAGCCGAAACGTGTCATAGCCAATTTGCATAAAGTTAAACTATTTTTAACTTTGTTTAGTCGCTCTAATCGCTCAACTTTTGTAGCTCGTCGCTTCTGTCGCTTTATTCGCTCTTGTCGCTCCTGTCCATTGAAAGTGAATGACTTCCGGCGATTTTACAGCTTTAGTCGCTCTTGGTCTGAACGCACAGTAAGGATAAGTCACAGTCGTGCAGTCCCAGAGCTATAGTTCAGGCAGCGTGTGCGTGAATGAAAGGTGAGTGCCGCTGCTCTCTGACCTGTTGTGTCTAATGTTGAAGTGATGGTCCTTCAGTAGACCCTGCAGACAGGAGTCGGGGTTTGTTGGCTGCTTGCCAGCTGCATCGACCCGTGCTTGTAACGGCTTGTTAGCCACCTAGCCTACCTGTACCTATATAGGCAGCTCCAGTATAAATGTGTCATGGTTAATGCAAAGTTATGCTGCTATGTTTATTGTTTAGTTCAGCCGAACTTACAGGGCATTATTACTGTACCGAAATGCAGATTAATTAGTTTAGAGTTACGTTTCTATCAACATTCAAAGTTGACGGCAATTAGCCACAGGAAGTGACGGGTGGACTTTCACAATAAGAGCGCCGCGACAGGAAGTGTCATGATAATACTTTCGGTGCTTTACAACTTAAGATACCTGTCTGTATACGGTTTAATTCTTGTTTACTTGAGAGAAAACGCTTTGCATTGCATACTTTAATTGCTGCTTTATTTTTCTGTTTATAACAGATTGGTGACAGTATGTTAAGTTGATCTATTTATGTTTACTACGACTTAAGTTGTATTCTGTTATTATTTCTATAGGAAACCATACGCAAGCCACAGGCGAACTTGCCTGTGCCCACCTCTCTAAGAGAATAAAGAGGAAGAAACTGCATTGGTCTCAAGCCTCTAATTCCTGCTCTGATTGGCTTTAAGAAGTGCTCTAGCCGGCACCCCAGTGTGAACTTGGTGATAAACCCTGAACCAGTACCTCGCAATTCCTCCACTACAGAATATTTAAAAGAACATATGTGCATTTTTGGCTGAGCAGGAGTCCCTGGTGGTGCTGCTGGACTGGATGGGATGCCACACTGAAGACCTTGGAGTCTTCTGGCTGTGAGTGGGACATCATCCGGGGGGTGGGGGCTGCCTCTCTCCACTGTCCACCACATCGTCTATCAGGGTCTGCTGCAGGGCTGACTCAATCGGCGGCTGCCATGTTACTAAAAATGTTTAAGAAGAGGCAGAAAATAATTATTAACCAGAACTGTTTTGAAAACACTTAAATGGGAATGCGGTGAGCAGGGGAGCGAGGCATCCTGAACCACCACTCTGTAGTACGTCCCACTCACCAGCCAGAAGAGGTCTCTATGGTAGCCCCCCATCCGTGTCTTCTTTCCTGGTAGAGAAGCTCCAGCAGCACCATCAGGGATCTGCTCAGCCGGAGATCTGGTGCGGTGTCATGATCACTGAAAAAGATGTGAAGAACAGAAACGTTTATATTGATGCTGCAGCACATCGGCCTGTCTGGATGGAGACGTGAGGTGAGGAACAAAAGGGTTAAACTGTAGTCATTTAATTTTAGCTGATACAATTCTAGTGAATGTTAACCCCTTGATGCCTGGTGTTGCAAGTTTGTGACAAATCACGTCTGGCCTTTGTTAATTTTATTTCTTTTTATCCAACTAATTTACTGCATTCATTTACTTTTATTCATTCATATTTATCTATTTTTTAAAAATATTTTTATTCATCATCTTGATTGTTATTCATTTATTTGATATTAAATTTTACTTTACCTAGTTCCATACAGGAAGTCCTCCGAAGGCTAGACCGTCCCATTTACCCAACGGCTAAGCAGCCTCCGGAGTGTCCTCTGAAAGCTGTGGCCTCCGTAGGCTGCGTCCTTCGAAGGATGCAGACCCAGAATTGGGACAGAGCTAAGCGTGCTGGGGAGAAAACACTTCCTGGTCTGTCGCTTAGCAACACGTGCCTGACGTGTTTGCTGCCGACTCTGCGCCCCACCCCGCGGTGAACTCAGCGAATAACGCGTTCTATCTGAAAGGGCCTTAACGCTCCGCTCCAACCTCCACCTGCATCATCCCACACCAGCTGTTATCTTTTATCCGATAACTTCCCGTTGGGTTTGTAGAAACTTTATTCATCAGGCTTTATAAAAATGTTTACATCTGTGGCTGCTGGAGTTTTCAGGGCTGATAGAAAGCATTGAACAGCGTTTATTTTCTCTCCAATACATGAAGGCTTCATGCCATTACAGACCTATTTTATCATTGTATTTATGTTGTTTTCTATTTATTTGGTCATGATTGATTAAACTTTATTCATTATAGTTATAAAGCATGTTTGTTGTAAATACTTGAAGGTAAAATGCTGCTGCAGGAAGAAAGATTTTATTTATCTGTTCAGGTTTTTTACCTTGTTAAGACGTAAATAATTTAATAAAGGTGGATATATTGCAGACTTATTTGAGGGGACCGTGGTATCAGTTTGGTATCGAGTACCATGGAAATTTACTGGTATTGGTATTGACTACTGAATTTCTGTTATCGTGACAAGACTAAAGAGAAAGGGAAGTTGGTCAGTGTAGTTGAAGATGTGTTGTTGTATAGAATATAAATATAAAAAGTATCTATTAATATATGCATATATATATATATATATATATATATATATATATATATATATATATATATATATATATGTATACATCAATGTCGTTTCAGTCTGATCCCAGGTCTGTTTCTGAGGCCGACAATGAATCTTTCTACTTGAATCTTCTTCACATGACTTTCCTCTCAAATGTGTGTTTGTCTCTCTCCATGTAGATAAAAACCAACCCATCATCTGCATATAGAAGCCTACATGTGATGTCATCATGAATTAATTTCCATCTCATTCTGTTCTAAAATAAAAGGTTTCATTTTAGTCTCATTTATCCCTTAGAAATATCATTACCATCATTATTACTAATTCCTTATTTCTATGCATTTATTGAATTAAAAACTAGAATAACTATTTAATATTTCATTCAAAGCTTCAAGTAAACAGCTGAACACAGAACCACAATAAACAAACCAAGTAAATAAAGACCAATGGTTTAACATTATCACCATGGATGTCGGAAAATACACCATTTATTCTCCACACATAGACGATCATTTCACCATCTACATCTTCACATATTAAGTACAAATTTCATAGAAAAGAGAAACGTTTAGATTGAAACATCTTAAAAGTACATTAAGAGTCTACATTTCTCATCTAAAATTTGGAGACGGAATGAAAAATGAAGATTGTGGTGAATAAAGAGGCAAAAAGTTAAATCTCTGATGTGAAAATTAAAAAAAATTCAACATGTGAAAATGTCAGAAAGTCCAAATAAAGACAGAATGAAACAAAGAAACTAAGAGTGAAATACTGGGAGGATTTTCATTTCCAGCATCATGAAGTGAAACTAACTGCAGCTGAACATGAACTGAACACAACATCCTGATATTCAGTGTGAAGCTTTGACTGGAAACAGACAGAAAAACAACATGTGGATCCTGGAAGAAGCACAGCTTCCATCTTTAAAGGACTGGAAGAGGAAGAAGTTTCCAAGGAATCATTTAGAAGAGTTTCAGACAGAAACTGATGGAATCCATGAATCTGAAAAGATGTTTCTGAGTGAAAGAGACAGACATGTACAGACTGAACTATCTGTTCTACACTCAGAGTTTCTCTGACACCATCAGACTGTTCACACTCAACACAGACACACTGAAGAACCAAGCCAGAACCCAAATCCAGCATAGAGAGGACGAGTGAATGTGGTGATGAAGGTGTGGAGGTGGATCAGTGAGTCAGAGGAGACTCTGTAGAAGGACAGAGAGCCAGCAGGACAGTCCACATACACTGCTACTCTGTTAGAGACAGAGGAGGAGGAGGAGGAGGAGGAGGAAGAGGAGGGAGATGTGTGTTTTTCTGTAATTGTGCCAGACAGAGTAACCTCCACCATCAGAGCATCTCAGACTCCAGGACTGATCATTCCATCCAAACAAACAGTCTCTGATATCTCCTCTCCTTCTGATTTCTCTGTAACTCACTGATATATAAACGTCTCCTCTCCACTCGACCTCCCAGTAACAGCGACCAGTCAGAACATTTTCACACAGCAGCTGAGGTCCGGATGAAAAATCTGTCTGGATGATCAGGATATGACTGATCCTCCATCACACATGTCACCTTCCTGTTGTTGTCAGACAGTTTGAGGTCTCTGTTCACTGTGTTGATGTCGACTGTGAGTTTGCAGGAATCTGATGGAGAACAAACACAATCCAGCTGCAGTTATTGATCTATTGACACTTTGATGCTGACTGATGAATGAGTGATGTGACAGTGTGAAGATGGTTGAATGTGATGAATCCAATGAAAAGCACACTTACACTTCCTCAGACCTGGTCTCAACCATGCTTCTCCAGCAGGCTCCACCCTGAAAGGAGGAGGGGGTCAGAGCAGCAGCGTCTCTTTCAGCATGCTAACATGGACATTACATGGCTCTCATACACACTGAGAAAGCTGCAGATTTATGAAGCCATGTGAACATTGACTTGTCTTTTAGAAATGCTCATCATTGGAGAATCTGACTCCTGGAAACCATCCTGATTTCACTCTCATCTTCAGCCATGAATGATGCAGACACTCCCCTAATAAGTCATTTCCAGAGAAAAGCTGAACACACATGACAATGAAAGCAGCAGAAGATGCTGAAACTGAGACTCTCATCAGTTAAAGAGAGAAAATGAAAGCTGCTTTATTTCCTGATCTCAGTTCTGGAAGCAGCATTAGAACAAAAAGTGATGAATGAAACCAATCAGAGAGCTGATCAACTGTGGAAGTTCACAACAAGGTTTGTAAGGCTCCTACATGTGTGATTGCTCATATTCCACTCATATCCAGCATGAAGCAAAGAGACAGAGCTGAATGAAGGACAGAGGAAATGTCTGCAGCTCTTCCTCCTCTATCAGACATGCTGTGGCTGCAGCAGCTCTCCATACCTGAGTTTGTGTGGATCCTTCAGTGCAGCCATCAGCAGCTTCACTCCTGAGTCTCCTGGATGGTTGTAGCTCAGGTCCAGCTCTCTCAGATGGGAGGGGTTGGAGGTCAGAGCTGAGGCCAGAGAAGCACAGCCTTCCTCTGTGATCAGACAGCCTGACAGGCTGCAGAAAACACACACATGAAGAAACTGGCAGAGAACTGCTGGCAAACTAAATGTTCAGAGAAACTGCAGCTGTCTGATATTACTGGCTTTGTGTCTTCATTTGCTCCAAGTTTAGGACTTCATGACTCAGTTTGGGACAAATGTCCCATGTTCAGCTTCCAGCAGAGACACTACAGGAACTGAAGCATCTGCAACTTCAGCTGTCACATGCAGAAAACTGGCTGTAGATTCAGGACTAAAACAAAGACACAAATGTTCATGTGCTTCTCTTTTCTGGATCTCAGTCATGGTGAAACTATAGAAAGCTGCTTTCTGCTTAGATGCTGCTTTTTATGCTGCTTTAGTCAAGCTAATCATACACTGCTGTTTCCAGCATTTTCCAGGACAATTAGCCTCTTTTCTCATCTGGAACAAGAAATTCAGAAAAAGTTTGTGCAACTAATGATTGAACAGTAAAGTCATCAAGTGGTTGCCATGGTTACGCTGCAGATGTCTGTTCATTGCTCCAGATTACAGAGAATGGAAGATGAATTTCTCTGGAACTTTGATACCATGCAGGTGATGGACTTGAGTCAACAGCAACTTTGGAAACAGAAATGAGCAAACTGTCTGCATCTTCTCCAGACCCCCCCCCCCCCCCCAATATTTGTCCAATGTCTGATTATTTGTTCTTTGTTTTGTTTTTGAGGATCTACACGTTTCTGTTTAGTAAAATAGTGAAAATAAAAGAGAATGAGAGACTTTCCACATTCTTTCAGGTTGAGGATGCAGGACAGGTTCCAGGTTCAGCTCAGTTTCTGTGCTGAAAGATGTCCAATGAGAGACATCATCCAAACTGACATCATCCAAACACCTTCTACAGGTGTTCTGTTGCTCATTAATAAAACTCAGTCTGATAAATCCTGACCTGAGAGTTTCCAGTTTGCAGTTTGGACTCTTCAGTCCACCAGACAGCTGCTTCACTCCTGAATCCTGCAGGTCGTTGTTACTCAGGTCCAGTTGTGTCAGACTGGAGGACTGGGAGCTGAGGACTGAGGACAGAGCTTCACAGCTTCTCTCTGAGAGACCACACATCCACAGCCTGAAGAGACAGTTAGACAAACATACAAATAACAATATATGTGATCAGAAGGAATCAATGCTCATATTGGATGTAGACTGAAAGAGCATCTGTGGAGGAAAATCAGCTTTAGAACCTTGTTATCGCGTCCATGTGCTGGATTTTAATGCTCACAGAGATCATGAGTGAACATGGGCACCCCTCCCTAAACGCAGAGCATGCACTGCGCGTAGGGCCTCATCTTAAAACGGGGGCCACATTTTGTGGGGGATGCATTTGCGCACAGTAGCGCAAATGCACTATATCATGAGCCAGAAGAGAGAAAAAAAGACCACCTGTCAGTAGGGATGGGTGATATGGACTAAAAATGTATCACGATAATTTCTCTTATTTATCACGGTAACGATAAGTGACGATAAAAACTATCAGAAAAATATTTTGTATTATAAATCTGTCACTAAATTCAGTCTTGAAGCCCTACAAAATACTAGAAGCCACTAAACTATATCAATTACATTCAAGTATTGCACCTGTACTGCAAAACTGTCGTGACACCAAGCAAACAAGTCTGAAAAAAGAGTACCAATTCCACATTTATGCAAACAATGCAAACAGCAAAACTAACTAAGCTTATTTTAAAAAACCAAAGTAGAGAAACTGCAAACACAACCTGATAAACTGTCATGTCACGATAAAAACGATAAATTCAAATTGTTATTGTGGGAATTCCTTTGACGATATATCGCACACGATAAAATATCGCCCATCCTACCTGTCAGCACCCGACATCTGACCAATCAGATGGAGGGTGCGTGTGCAGGCAGGCTCTCTCTTGCAGAGCTAAGAGACATCACAAATCCCGAGCGAGCAAGAAGGACAGAGAGAGAGAGAGAGAGGGAGGGAGAGAGAGGGAGGAAGAGAGAGATAGAGAGAGAGAGAGGGAGGGAGAGAAGGGCTAAACACGAGGAAACTCATGCTTCATTTGAAGGTGGGTATGTTGCTGAAATAAAACTTATTAAATAAAACCAATTTGGTCAGGGTTTTTTTTCTGTGAGTGAAAAAAAGATTCAACATGGTGGCTGAGAGTTTTCAGGTTGGAACTAGAGTTTCACTAACAAGCACCACACCACAACCATATGAGTTATAATGATTTAATGTAGGGCTGGGTGATATACTGGTATGACGAGGGAGATGTGATATTTACATACATCATTGTATCACGTTATTAGTTGTGAAAATGTTTTTGTTTTATTTTATTCGTTATGACCCGGCTGCACCTCGATTAACCCACTTACCCCGACAAGAAACGGAAGTTGCTCCAGCTCCACCCATTTGCAATTGCAGTCCATTTATTTTTCATAAATGGCCGGCCGACTGTCTTGAATTATTTTGATTTAACAAACATTTCTAACCAGTCTTTTGTCAACTCCATCACTGAAGTGGAGCTAAACCTTTTAAGCTAAACATGTTTCAATACTAAAAATCATGATTTGAAATTTGATATAAAATGAAAAATTCAGACAAATTAGGGTAAAAATACCAGTATATATCGTATACCATCATCTAAGACAAATGTGACATGATATTTGGTCCATATCGCCCAGCTCTGATTTAATGGATGAAAGATGATGTGAAATGCGCATCTGGGGATGTGTTTATGAGCCAGGAGGAGAGACTCAGGAGGAGTCCAGAGTTACCCTGGGTTAGTTAGTTACCAGAGTTAGTATTAATTTGGAAATGTAACAGAAAATAAACAGAAAACTTTCCTTTGTTTAGAAAAGAAAAGAAAAGAATATCATCATTACACAAATACAGATATTCTGTAGCAAAATTGCACAGATTTCCAAACATTTCCAAAAGAAAAATAACACATAGAATAAGAAAACCTACGACATAAATATACTGTAAATGAGACAACAGTGTAAATATAAAAGAGTATGCAGAGTAAATATATTTAAATAGACCTACCTAATGCAAAAACTACAATACAGTTCACTAAAAGGAATGCTGTTCATGATAGACATGATGTGGTAAATCATTGCACTTAATCATTTACGATTACGATACAAGTTCACGACACTACGGAGGCCACGGCGTTCAGCATCTACTCTGCCGATAATACAAGCGTAGAAGAAGAACTTAGCTGTTTACATTGTGCTAAGAGCAACAGAGCTGCAGACAAACCGGGACAAACACAAGAGGGGTTGGCTACTGATAAGAAAGAAAGAAAGAGAAAAAAAAGAAAGAGAGAAAGAAAGAAAGAAAGAGAGAAAGAAAGAGAGAAAGAAAGAAAGAAAGAAAGAAAGAGAGAAAGAAAGAAAGAGAGAAAGAAAGAAAGAAAGAAAGAAAGAAAGAAAGAAAGAAAGAAAGAAAGAAAGAAAGAAAGAGAATCTGCTGCAGCTTCCGTAGTGTTGTGAATTTGCATCGGGGCGCATCGCAGAAGTAAGATGTAATACTGTATAAGCTATTAAAATCCACTAAATGATGTGGTTTCCAGTAAATAATGGACGCTACCCACTCAGGACACTTGGATTACACTGGATGAGCAGTATAGAGGAATATTGACAAGTTTTTGTGGACTTTTATGGACCTTTTTGTGTTGAGCGCTGGTGAATTCCATTATATGAAAGTTGGTTGATAATGAAAAGTCTTCCGATGTCCGGCTGCATTTGAGATATTAAAAAAGTGCTCCAGAGTCTTGCTCAGCATGAGGGTGAGTAGAAAATGAAGGAACATCATTCTGTGGGTGAACTATTCCTTTAATAAATAACTTGCTTATTCATGCCCATCCAGATAACGTGCGATATAGGGCGAAGGCTTTGTAGATGCATTAGTTCGCTGTTACTTCATGCTCATTCACCTCAAATTAACACCATTAATAAATGATCCCTCCACACATTAATGGCTTTCTAACAGATCAACTAACATGGTTATTAATGCTGGGTAATGCATAAATAATGGAAACTAATTACATAATTCAACTTTTATCAAGGCTTGATAATGGATGAAGTAAGGTGGAGAAATAAGCATTAAGTAATTGCTAATTAACACTAACCAATGTGCTACCTAATACAAAATAATAGTTGATAAAAGTTGTAATGTATCATTAAGCAGATAATTAATGCTTAACGTTAATTAAAGGGATACTCAGTAACTTTTTTACCTCAATAAATGCTTTTCGGAATCCCCGTGGGGCTAAACAAAGTGTTTACGGAGTGATTCAATGTCCCCCCCTCCCACCGGGGCCTCTGGCTTGCGAGCAGCTCTAAGTAACTTTGCCTGCGCCGACCCGAGCAGAACTTGTGACAACAGAAACCGCTGTACGGTACTCAGGTCCCCTATCTACCGAGCTGCTTCCAGCTCTGATTTGAACCAGACTACCAGCGCTAATTCGAAGAAAACATTTCTTTAGCTTCACACCACCTAAACACGGCTCCTGGCTCTCAGAACCAACTCTTTGCTGGACCAGACTGATTCACGTAGCTTGTGCTGCCTGGGCGCCGGGTGAAGCATCACTGCTTCAGGCTCAATAATCACTTGTCACGACCGCAAAAAGTAAATAAAAGTTCGTATTCTTACCTGCTACTCGCCAACACCAGTGAAAAATATAATCCACGGCATATTTACGCGGGTAAAACGTCCCGTTTCACAAGAGACAGGTCTTTGCTTTGAGCAGAGGGAGACGAGGTGCTGCTACCAACGCAGCAAAGTAGCATCAACAAGCTAGTAAAAGCTTAGAAATATATCCAGCGATCAAAATAGAGGAAAGACAGGTAGAGAAGCCGTCTGTGTGCTGTGGGGGTGCAGGGGGGTTGAACTTTACGACAGTGAAAGGACGCCACTAGGGGGAGCCCCGAGCTGAAGTTACTGAGTTCTGCTTTAAAGGACGCTTGTTGTAAAGTGTTGCCCAAAACACACACAAAAAAACAAATGTGTCACAAGTGTTAATTCAATCAACTCTGACACAACAGTAAATTGTTTGTAAAGTGTGTCCAGAAAACTCCAACAGCTCCAATGAACTGACCTCAGAGTCTCCAGTTGACAGTTTGGACTCTCCAGTCCATCACAGATCTTCTTCACTCCTGGATCTTCCAGCGTGGTGTTCACAACGTGCACCTCTGTCAGATGGGAGGGGTTGGACTTCAGAGCTGAGGCAACAACTTCCCAGTCAGCCTCAGAGAGTTGAACATCATCAAGTCTGAAATAAGAGAGAACATGTTCTAATAAAATGATCTAAATTATAAAGAGGCTGAATGAGACGGCAAAAGCAAAAACATAATTTTCTGAGTCTGTCTTTATTTCTGTGATTCGTCCTCTTGTCTTTGTTTAACGTGACACAATAAACCTCTCCATGTTGTCATAGTTGCAGACTAACTGAAACTCTCATATAAACATAGCCAGATACAGCTGTGGTTTAGTGGTGATCTTCACTGATCTTAAACTGGAGGTTGAAGCCCAGGAGTTCCCAACTGTCCTTTTAACGTTAACACAGGTTTTTAAAATGAAAGAAAATAATTGAAGACCCACAACAGAACTTTTAGCAGTTTTCTAAGTGACGCGCCCTATCGGCGGCTAAACTAGCATCCATCTTCATCGTACCTGCACTGTAAGCTCACTCCAGCCAGTAAAAGACAGAATTATCTTGGCTCTTATTCTGTCCCTTCCTCTTTCTTTTCCTCTCTACCTCTGGAAATGTTTCCTTGCCTTTCTTTGCCAAATCCGACATGATGCGCATTCAAAACACCTGCAGTGCTCATATCTGGTTCATATCCGTTTGCTAGCACATGACATGGTGTGCAAACAAGAGTCGGCTGCAACGTCATGGCCCCGTTCAAGTTCAAAGTTACATAATGCAGTTTCTGAGTCTCAGGACGCCTCTGGGCAGTGATGGCTCAAAAATGAGCATAATGAATGTTGGTGTGAAATCAAAACGAGTCAGAAACGCTGATTTTTAAGGTCTAAAAGTTACGTTGTGGATCTTTAAAGCTTTGTGGAAAAAACAGAAAAAAAACTCAGACCTTTTTTTTTTTCTTGAACTCTTTTTCTTTCCAGGTAAAGACATTCTTTCTATTTCCATGTTTGCTTGTTAACATTTTCCTTCTTTATCAAATGTATTCTTTCTGTTGTGCTCTGTTTTTTCTGAATTTCTCACAAATGACAGATGAAATCAGAAAAACTCCTGATCTACTCCGACTGATGATGTTCATGAACACATCGACTCACCGAAACTTCCTGCAGTTCCTCACAGCTGGGATCAGCCTCCGTCGTCCTGAATCTGATGTCTTGTACTTCTTCAGGTCCAACTCATCCAGAACCTCCTCTGACATCTGCAGCATGTAGGCCAGAGCAGAGCAGTGGACCTGACTGAGTATTTTCTCTGATCCTTTCTGTGAATTCAGGAACTCTTGAATCTCCTGATAAACTGAGAGGTCGTTCATCTCCACCAGACAGTGGAAGATGTTGATGCTTCTGTCAGGAGATATTTCATTGGTGTTCATCTTCTTCAGGTTTTTGATGGCTTTCTGGATGGTTTCTGGATGGTTCTCTGTCTGACCCAGTAGGCCCGCTAAGAGTCTCTGGTTGGACTGCAGAGAGAGGCCATGAAGGAAGCGAACAAACAGATCCAGGTGGCCGTTTTTACTTTTAAAAGATGCTTTCATTGCACTCATGAGGAAACCTTCTGGAGATAAGTTGCTGCGTCTGGTTTGCAGGAAGTTCTCCACCACCTCTGTGTTCCCGCTGGTGTAACAGTGCATCATGTAGACTGCAGCCAGAAACTCCTGAACACTCAGATGAACGAAGCAGTAAACTGGTTTCTGGAAGATCACACACTCTCTTCTGAAGATCTGAGTACAAACTCCTGAGAACACCGAGGCCTCTGTGACATCCAGACCACACTGCTCCAGGTCTTCTTGGTAGAACATGATGTTTCCTTTCTCCAGATGTTCCAACGCCAGCCTCCCCAGCTTCAGAAGAACGTCCCTGTCAGCCTCCGTCAGCTCCTGTGGACTCCTCTCAGGTCCCTCGTGGTACTTGTTCTTCTTCCTCTTTGTCTGGACCATCAGGAAGTGTGAGAACATGTCCGTCATGGTCTTGGGCAGGTCTCCTCTCTGCTCTGTGGTCAACATGTCCTCCAGAACTGTAGCGGTGATCCAGCAGAAGACTGGGACTCCACACATGATGTGGAGGCTCCTGGACATCTTCATGTGGGAGATGATTCTGCTGGACATCTCTTCATCACTGGACCTCCTCCTGAAGTACTCCTCCTTCTGGACATCAGTGAAGCCTCGGACTTCCGTTAGCCTGTCCACACATGTAGGAGGGATCTGATTGGCTGCTGCAGGTCTGGAAGTGATCCAGATGAGAGCCGAGGGCAGCAGATTCCCCGTGATAAGGTTTGTCAGCAGCACGTTGACTGAAGACTTCTGTGTGACGTCAGAAACCAGCTCAGCGTTGCTGAAGTCCAGTGAAAGTCTGCTTTCATCCAGACCATCAAAGATGAAGAGAAGCTTGCAGACAGACAGCTGCTCTGCTGGGATCTTCTGGAACGTTGGATGGAAAACTCGGAGCAGCTGGAGAAGACTGTACTCATCATCTCTGATCAGGTTCAGCTCCCTGAATGACAGCAGGACCACCGCGCTGACATCCTGGTTCTCAGGCCCTCTGCCCAGTCCAGAGTGAACTTCTGCACTGAGAAGGTTTTCCAACACCAGCGACGCCGTTGGTCAGAACCACTCTGATTGGTCCAGGCTGGCCAGGTAAGGCTTTGAAGATGTCGTGGCACCTGATTGGAACATCATGGAGGGTGTTGATCTTGGAAGCTGTCTCCAGCTGCCTCACCTCATGTTGGGTATTAACCTCTTCACTCTGTCCCTCTGTGATGAAGAGCTCAGTGTAGATCCTGTTGAGGAGGGTTCTACTTCCTGTTTCATCACTTCCTTCAGTCACATGTTCACATCTGCTCCTCAGACTGTTCTTATGCTCGTCTAAAACCTCCTGCAGACCAACATCTGCTGGAGACAAGAACAAAGAGACAAAAAGAAAAGAAACCAGATGAGATTCAACAGAATTTCTTCTTTTTCTTTCTTTTCCCAGCAGGATGTTTTTTCCTTCAGCCTCACAGTAAAGACATCAGTAAACAAGAAAACACGTGAAAACAGCAGAAAAACTTAAACCACAAAAGATTCAGTTAGAAGTTTCAGAAGTCCAGAGAGCTGAACACAGACTTCTAAAGTCATGATGGAGCCTTTCTGTTGTTCAGTTGAGCTTCCAGCTGCAGTTTCCATCATTTATATCAGCATCAATATATCTAGAGGCATGGACTTTGCCTCAGGTCAGGCTGGCCCCCTCATGGAGCAATTGCCAAGGGCCCGAGCTGGACTGGGGCCCCAAGATACCTGTCCAGGTTATGAACTGAATGTAATGACAAACTGTCTGAGTTCCCCTTAAGCCAGGATCAAACTACACGACTTTTTCCGTCGTTCACGATGGTCATATGTCACATTCACAGAAATTGTGTCATAAAATCGTACGGTGTCGTGTTACTCGCGAGTGGTCACACTACAAGGGTTGCACCAGACAGACAACCGTCTGATCGTCGCGTGGTGTCGCAAAAGACAACACGAGAACGGGAGCGGGACAAGCAGCTGTCAATCAGTCACTTGGTTTGGAGTCTCTGAATTGACTGTTTGGGTGACTCATGAAGTGGAAAGTGGACGGAGACATCAGTCCCCTCCATTATTGTGACCAACATTAACTGTTTGTGTGTATTCTGCCTGTTTCAGTTGTTCTGTGGAGCGGGTTTTCAGTTGTAACTAAACAGGATTAAATCCACGATGCGCACAGAAAGACTCGCTGCTCATCTTTGAAAAAGAGCTTTGAAAGAGAGAAACTGGGCTCTGATCAGCGCCGTTGCTTCCACCAGGTGCATCACGCACCGCGTGCAGGACGCCCGGTGCCAAGCGAAGCCAAAACCATCAGTCTGACCACAGTCTGCTGCCACGAGAGCAAAGTCCAGCCGACCCAGTGACGCTACTTTTAAAAAAACTGCCATGAAGTGAAATAAAGTGTGTTGTTCTATACGAACGCATACGGGTGCGTCCTCACGTCATTCACTGAACTCCATCAGTTCAGAGCGCACGCTGGAAACCATGGCAACCACATGAAACCACACACGCATGATAAACTGAGAGCTGCGCAGCAGCAGCATCGCTGTGTCTATATTCTGCACCCAGTAGGTGTGTTCAGATGGTTAATTAGCTTTGATGATCACGCGTAATGTGGATAGTTACGGCTGAGTGCACGAGCGCGCATGGGTGTCATATATGCTCATCTCATTGAGCGCAATGTCTGTTATGTTGCGGTGTTTTTATTTAAACAAAGTGATTTTTCTGTGACTTTGTCATTGATTTATTTGAGAGCGTCACATTCGTGCACGTTTACCTGCTGTGAACTACTGTTGACTATTACTATTACTGATAGAACGCACATAGCTGGTGGTTATGTTTCGAGTTAATAAAGTAATGTTTTATTCAAGAGAGATACACCCTTTTGAATGTTCGTGGAGGTTTAACACTGTTGAAAATAAATGTGGCACACCCAGTCTTGCTTTTCTTTTCTTTTATTCTGGAGTAAACTGATGCCACAGCTCCATAAATCTCTCCACCTCTCCACCGGAGAGCGGCTGCGTCTCTCCTCCTTTCCTCCACTGTTGTTTGTGTACCGGCGCACCTGAGCAGAGGCCCTTTCGCCTCTCTCTGGTAGAGGCGAAAGGCGCACTGTCCTCCTATTGGTCAATATGAAGGGACATGTCGTGGGACGTGTCACACTACACGGACAAAACCAAAAAAATCTGACACGCCAGTCTTTCTGCGTCGTGGTCGTGGAGTGTCGCAGATGCCAAATCGCCAATCGCTGATTGTGTCACATTACACGGAGCGAAGACACGACGTCCTACGACCCGACAACGCAGAATCGTGCACGACAGTGAGCGACTGTCTGCAACGCCTCCGTCGGGCCAAAATCGGCCTAAATTCGTGTGGTTTGAACCAGGCTTTAGTCACTGCAGAAAAGTGCAGTTATCAGAATATGCCTCAAGGGGGCCCCCTCCACTCGCAACTGACAGTAGTAAGCCGGTGGTGTAGGATGAATTACAGGGCCCGTCAGGATATGTGTCCATCAGAGTGTGTTCCCCATCCTATGACTTATTAAAAAGTATGAAAATTTCTGGATTTATCCATGATATGATAATCCAAAAGCAGTATTATGAATTTAAGAAATGTGTTAATCAGACCCCCCCCCCCCCCCCCCCCCCCCCCCCGCCATCATGCGGGGGGGGGGGGGGGCAGCCATCTCCAGGGATCAGCTGGAGAAGGCTGGAAAGTTGTTAACTAATAAGAGAAGTGCCGCGCCCTGGGCCCGGCGCTGTCTCCGCTCCGGGGGACGCCCGGCACCCGGTGGGGTCGGCAGCTGCTGGTCTTGGTCCGCTGGGGCCTGGGCCTCCAGACTGCGGGGGGCTCCGGCTGGGGCCGCCTTTTGCCGCCCTTCGGGGGATGCATGTCCGCTCTTTGGGGGGGGTAGCTGGGATCTGGGCCTCTGGGTGGCTGCTGGGGGCCTGGGTCGTGAGCCTTGCGGGCTTCCTTCTCCTTGCGGAGACGAGGCTGCATCTGCATGACTGTATCACCATGGAGCACCCTTTATTATGCATGTTGACACTGAGACACTGCTTCCCATTGCGATGACTAGGTTGTACCTCTTCTCTACTTCCCATTGCGATGACTAGGTTGTACCTCTTCTCTACTTCCCATTGCGCTGACTAGGTTGTACCTCTTCTCTGCGTAGTTCTGCGTGTGTTTGTGTGTGTTTGTATGATCTGAGGATATTTAAGCCACCTGCAGGTCCTCCTGTAGGGGATTGCTTGTTTTGTTTTCCAACAGAGACCTTGGTTGTTTAGGGATCGCGGTACAGATGTACCAGTGAACTGTGTAAGTGGATTCATGTTTTCTCTCCTCTCTCTCTTCCTCTTCCTTACTCCTCTCTCTCTGTTTCACTTTCTATCATTACCTCTGTTAACTTTCATCTCTCCCTTGTCAGGCCCAGCAGTATGAAATGGAATGGTGTAATAGACAAATGTTTAAATAAAGAAATAAAATGAATAAACATGATATCAAGTGGAGCCTTATATTCATAAAGCTCCGCTTGATAAAGCAAAACTGTTCAACAGAATAAAGCAATCAGATTTCCATTCTGCTTGCTTCGATGCTGGACAGGACAAGTAAAAAAAAAAAAAAAAAAACAAAAAAAAAAAAAAAAAAACTAATAAGAGAAGTGTGAAGGGTTTCTTATCACTTCGTTTTTATGATCCCAGACCAAACATGTTACAGTGGAGCGGATCGGTGGCCAGCAGGGCAGGAGCTAACCGCATTGTTTCTTTTTCTTTTTTGTATTATAAAATGAAATCACCAGAGCTCACCGGTGTAGTGCAGGTGATATGTAACCGGGCGGTACTGCTTGGCTGGCTGCACTAAGAAGAAAGGACACTGCATTTCACTCCGCATCCCGTTTTTGGATCATATCATGAATTAAATATTTACTTATAGACATAATTACATCGGGGGCTTGATCGTTTGCTGCTTTACATTAACCAGCAGCATCTTAGTTGAAGGCTGGTCTCCTACACCGGCCGGCTGCAGAGAGGCTGTCTGTTACTTTCCTTTTAAAAAAAAACACGATTTCTTTCACAGTAGTTGAATGGTTGTTGCACTCATTTAAACTGTCTTAAAGGGGTTGTACGTTCATGTAAGCATTCATGTAAGACTTACTGTAACACCGGCGTATAAAAGAGCATGTAAACTTACCTTTGGAAGCGCAACGATGACGTCGCTGTTTATTTTACGGAAGATGTGCAGACTTTCCACCCAGCCACAGCAAAATTGCTTACAACTCTCAAATTTGTGGCTCCTGAATTGCTGCATTTTGTAGTTGTTAACACAGAATGCCAAATAACTTATATCCATATGAGTACACGGTGGGAGTGTATCCAGGTCATTGCTCCGTCTTGCCTGGGGCAGCCGGTGTGGATCGATATGCAAATATCTCTCCCTGCCGTTTGCGACCAGCTTGTTCCTGCAGGTAGCAGCTCTTCCTGCTCTGTTCCATAAGAAAACTTCTGAGATAAAATATATGAATATATCTGCCGTAGTTCGCCTCGTGTCTCTCGCTCTTCCCCAATGTGTTCTGGCTAAGTTACCATGGCAACCCATAGCGTGCCCTCTAACATGGCGGACTGGTGCGGAAAAGTGACGTGTCATACCATGTGATTCAAGTAGCGATGACGTCTTTGCACGAGCCTAATACATTTACGGGTGTGACGGTCTTCAACACTACACCTGCAAAATATGAACGTGCGACCTGAAGTCTATGGCAAACACGAAGCAGAATTATCTGCTGTGGAGCCAGAAAAAGGAAGAAAAGAAAGGATGAGGAGAAAGAACAAACACCACAGTATTGTTTTAAAAAAAATCGATTCTCAGATACTAATCGATTCTAAAAATCAGTATCTAGTTAGATATTAATTAGTTCTGGTATTGATATTTAAATGCCAGTTCGGCGTACTGAGTCTCGGAAAGCATCAACCATCTCTGCCATTTTTAAACAGGCACCGCTGTGGGCAGCCTCTCCCGTAAAGCATCTCCCTGAAGGACCCATTGTTTACAGTGCTGCTAACTGAGCGACTTTAGACTTCTGTTAACTTTTTTGTTTCAGCAAGTGACAAATGCAGTGTTACTGGAGACTCATGCAGACTGACGTGAAATCGTGTATCGTTTTCTTTTCTCAACGAGCCGCAGCTGCTTCCACAGACCCCGCCCACTCGTAGAAGCGCGAGCTTCGTGCTGCAGCAGCATCTCACGCAGCTTCACCCCAACTAGTTTGTCTGTTCGATCGTTTACTTGGTTTGGTCTCAAGTATTGTGAAGAAAAGGAGACGTAAATAAGATCACTAACTGGTGGTTTAAGTTTTTAATTCGTCTCTTCTGAATCACAGAGAGCAGTTGGAGACCGCATCTCTGCACAAACTAGATCTTGAAAATAATTTAAAGTAAATCTGTTGTCACACAACGGCAGTAAGATCCCCATTCTGCTGCTATGATGATGGACATGACATGTTAAAAAATAATAAGAATAATAATTTATTTTCCATTTTTAATGTTTTTTCTCATGTATATTCAGTGTTGGGCAGTAGCGCCGTTACAAGTAGCGCCGCTACTAGCTTAACTACATTTCTCAGTAGCGTGGTCGTAACGTCGCTGTTTTCTACATCAAATAGCTTTTCAGTAGTGAAGCTACTTTCGTGGCCAAGTAGCGGGGTAGCGTCCTCAGAAGCTACATTTTCCCACCCATTTCTAGACCTTAAACGCATCTCTCCTGCGTACAGTACTCCCGACGTAGACGTTGCGGGAGCCTTTTAACTTTGCGTAGCCTACCCGTCACCTTGGTTCCCGCCCTTGAGACTGTATAAAAAAAGATGCCCGCGAGAATTTTCTGAGGCAGCCGGGATGGAAAGTGTGCCGCTGGACACAATGGAGGGGGAGGACGCAGAGGCACCGTCTTCACCTGGTGAATCACCATGGCCATATCTAGACAAGTTTATGTCACTTATCGAGACGTCACAGAACAGCTACACATTCCGTTGTTTACTGTGCAACCCCAAGAGGAAGCTCCTGTCGACATCGAAGACGTCCAACACAAATTTAAGGACACACATTCAGGTATTTGCCGAAGTTAACACAATCAACTAAGCTAGCCATCACAAGTCAGCCAGCAAACATCAACAGCTAACAGCACTAGCCAAAAACGTCCCGTGGAGGCAAAATGATAACTGTGTGTGTGTGTGTGTGTGTGTGTGTGTGTGTGCGCGCGTATAATATGCGTGTATGTGTGCTTGTGCGTGCGGGGGTGTTTTAAATACATGTGTGTATGAGAACAATGGGAGGAAAAGTTAGTGGAAGCAGAACTGTGAATATGCTTATAATATTTATAACTGCAGGGTGTTTTTCTCTACAGAACAAAATTGTGGTCAATTTAAATAGATTAATATTTGTGTAATGGCAGTAGTACAAAATAGGGCTAGTAAATATTCTACTAAACACAGACAGCTCAATAGCAAGACTACATAATATAAGTCGAAATAAACATGTTACTTTAGCCACTTTAAATTAATCAAAACAAAAAGCAATGAGGTTGATCAAAGATTAAATAAAAAAATAAAGACTGATTTACAATAACTATTTAGACTGAGTCAATTACAGTTGCTGTATTAGACATATTGCTCTTGTCATGGTTGTAAGATACATGATTACCCAAAGATTTTAGAACTTAATATTCATTTATTCCTAATAGTATAGTTAAATTTGAATTTTTTTATTTTTTTTAAAGAGACTCCATTCAACCAAAGCAGCTGCCCTGGAAATGGAACGCAAGAGCACCAAGAAGAGGAATGCACCAGTGAATGACAAGGAACACCCTGATGCTGCCACACAAGGCAGTGTGGCACAGTATTTCAGGAGCAGTAATCCCACCATAACTCAAGAGCGATTTGACAAATTGATGCTAAACTTCATAATTCAAGGGATGCATCCACTACACACAGTGGAGAGACCAGAGTATAGAGCTTTGTTTGGTGAAATCTTACCATCAAGACATCTGATTTCAAGAAGAACATTGGGAAGAATGCTTGATGAGGAGTATTCCTTAATGAAAAGCTGTCTGTCTAAGGTTTTGAGCTGTCAAAACTATGTATGTACCACAACAGATGCATGGTCATCAAACAACCGAAGCTTCCTTGGGGTGACCATCCACTGGATAAACCAAGAAACTTTGAGCATCTCCTCTGGGGCCTTAGCTTGTCGCAGGATCATAGGGCGCCACACATATGATGTTTTAGCTGAGATTTTGGAGGATGTACACAGAGATTTCAACATAAAAGACAAAGTGACTGTCACAACCACAGACAATGGTTCCAATTTTGTGAAGGCTTTCAGTGTCTTTGCAGAAGTTCAAGGAACCATACAAGACACAGAAGACAAGGAGGAGGAGGAGGAGGAGGGGGACATCCTGTCTTCATAAATGTTACAGACATTTTAAAAGAAACTGAGGAAGACTACAGTCTCCCACCTCATCAGCGGTGTGCCTGCCACACACTTAATCTGGTTGCCACAAAAGACATTGAGGATGCTTTGACCCAATCAGAATCCTTCAAAAAAATATCAAGGTCAACAATTAGCAAATGCCAGACACTATGGAACAAGCAACAAAGGAGCACACAAGCTTCAGACATCATCAAAGACAAGTTGGGTTGCCAGCTGATAGTTCCTAGTCCAACAAGATGGAACTCCACTTACCATGCCATGGAGCGCTTGAGTACCTGTGTCCTGACAAAGGAACCAGACCTTCATGAAACCTGTGAGAGGCTTCAAGTTCCTCGCTTTAAAGCAGCAGAACTCACCTTCATACAGGAGTATGTTAAGGTAAATATTTACTTGATTTTTATATGTATGTAGTGACTGGTGTTCAGATGCTGTAATCCATGTGTCTGTGTAAAGATAAAGGCAACTGCATACCTCTCAGTGAGTTTATTAGTGCAGTGTTTTGTTTTTTTTTAACCAGGCTATTAACTGAATATTAAACTACTACTAATGGGATGATATGTATGGATGATGATGATGATGATGATGATATTATTATTAATTTAAGTTATTTTCTATTTTTCTGTATCTTTCAGGTTATGGCACCCCTGGCCAAGGCCCTTGATGTTCTCCAGTCTGACAAAATGGCCTACACTGGAGTTTTGATGCCAACAATCTCAGTGCTCCTTGAGAGGATGGAGCAGATGAAGCATGAGACCAGCCTACATCACTGTAAGCCCTTGGTAAATGCCATCATCAAAGGGGTGAAGCGGAGGTTTGAATACATTTTTCAAGACCCAAGGCTGCTCAAAGCCTCTGCAACTCATCCCAAATTCAGATTGGCCTACATCCCCACTGAAAAGAAGACTGGTGTAGTGTCAGACCTGAATGCAGAAGTAAACCTGCTTCAAGCCCAATCTTCAGGTGATCACATGCAGGATGAGGAGCCAAATGATGACAAAGATGAAGTCGCTGAATACTTCCCATCCTTGAAAACAAGAACAGTTCCAAATGAACTTGACATCTACTTGCAATCAACTGAAACCAACCTTGTCCACGCCTTCCAAAACCTGCCGACGATGAGGAAGATCTTCATGAAGTACAACACAGGAGTCCCTGCTAGTGCAGCTTGTGAACGACTCTTTAGCGTAGGGAAAGACATTTTCAGACCAAAGAGAAACCGCCTCTCTGATGACAATTTTGAAAAACTTCTGTTGTGTCGTGTAAACAAGCACCTTTTTTAAGCAAGATCTGGATGATGGCTTTGCTCCATGAAGAGAATTAGATTTCTCTCTCTCAAACACACACAGACTACATGTACTGTTACTGTTTGTAGCAGGTCCTAATAATTTTACTACTATGGATTGAACAAAGTTACTGAGTTGTAAGTTAATTTAGACCTAAATTATCAGAAACAATTATACTGTAAATGAAAGTAGTCACACATACACACAAACATACTACAGTTTGGAGCAGACACTAATGATTTTGCTCCTGGGATTTGAACAAAGTTACTGAGTTGTAAGTTCATTTGGACCTAAATTATCAGAAATCATCATACTGTAAATAAAAATAGTCACACATACACACTAACATGTTACTGTTTGGCACGCTTCTGAATAATTTTATCTCCTGGTTTGATCAAAGTTACTGAGTCTTAATGGAATTTAGACCTAAATTAAACTGAAATCAGCCTGAATGAAGACAGTCACACACAACCTGTTTTTTTGTGGTGATTACTGTGTGTAACCATTAGTTTTGTTGAGTGAAGAGTTTAATAAACATTAAACTAATCTGATTTGTTTGTCACAGTTTCATTGTTCATTAGATAGCAATGACTTGGAATGAAGTAAGTACAATGTTTAAAAAAAGTAGCTTTGATGTAGTTAAGCTACTTTTGTCATTTTTTCGTAGTGTAGCTTGCTACATTTCTCTGGTGTGTAGCTTCAGAGTAGTGAAGCTTCATTCAATGTAGAATAACTTGTAGCTTAGCTCACTACATTTTCTAAGTAGCTTGCCCAACACTGTGTATATTCATATATGTTTGTTGTTATGTTGTTTGGATTGTTGTTTTATTTTTATTTATTTATTCATGTTTGGGGGGGGGGTCCCCCTCAGCATCAAAAATAGTATCGAGTATCGACCACCATCTTTAGTACCGTATCGAGAATGAAATTTTAGTATCATAACAACTCTAAAACACAGTGGTAAGTGATGATCTACGCCGGATAAAATAACTCTTCCTGACCTATTTGTACAAATAGTTTAAATTAGCAGCAGGTAAGCTAGCACCTAACACACAAGTGACAAGCATTTCCTCTATGTAATGATTTTACCGTGATAATAAATCTACAAAATGAGCGGTCGGGAAAACCCACTGAAATGTCCGTGCATAATACAAGCAGACAAGATGTCTGGTGTCCATGTGCACCTGCTGCTCACAGTCTTGAAAGCATGAAACGCTTTTGTTCTCAAACAGCAAAACGGTTTAAATGTGTTGCTGTTAAGCTACAAGCAGTAAGTCTGAGTAACAAACTTTAACATTGGGTGTTTTTCAAAGCATTGGTGATAGTAAAAGCAGCTAGTTTTCTCCAAAGCTCATTACATTTCAGTTGCAACTTTTTGACTTGAGAAGAAGTAAAAAAAAAAAGGTCCCTTCAAAACAGTAAGTGACAAGGAAATCAGGGCACTCTGCTCATCATCCAACAATAAAGTTGCTGGATCAGCAGCTCCACAGCAAGAACACAGCAAACTAGGGATGTAACGATTACCGTTAAAATGGTTCACCGTGATAAGATTCCCAACGATTAGTAATACCGTTTCAAATTTTAATTATCGTTAAAACCGTGACTGATTACTGCACTTTGAAAAACTCACAGTGATGCTGCTCATTGGCTGGAAAAGCAGCAGCAGTCGCAGTTTGCAACGTTTAACTTATGAGAACATGGTGGAAGGCAACAAAGGCGCCCACATGGACAGTTCTCTTGAGATTTTTCCTCCTTTAAAAAAGACAAAGTAGACATTTAAACCATTTTGGATATTCTTAAAGATGCTGGGAGGTATTTTTATAATACCGCGATAAAAATGATAACCATGATCATTTTGGTCACAATAACCGTGATATAAAATTTTCATATCGTTACATCCCTACAGCAAACTAATAAAGATGGAAAAAGGCTGGAGATTCACTCATTATTCACAGCTTCCATTGTGCAAATAAACTAAAGTTTCCACACAAACTGTCTTACTGACTCTGATGAAGACACAGTTTGTGCTTTAGTGGAAAAGGCTTATTAGTGTGATGACCAAGACCAGGAGCTTTCTGATTGGTCACATCTAGGGGGAATACAGATGGGGAGTTGGGCAGCATGGAAACACAACAGGCCGATATACGGAGCCTTCCTCCCAGATTTCTAGAGGAAATCTGATCATAAACTCTGATGGATCATCTCATCCTGTTTTTCTCCTACGTGTTGGATCAGGATCAGCTGTTGTGGTTCTGGGATGAAGGAACCAGCAGGTCAGACTGACTATCTGCATGGTGGTCTTCTCCCAGTGTTAAACAAGGGTCAGTTCAGGGGGTCTTTGGAGGATGAAGGCTGATTCTAGCTGCTCTGATTGGTTGATGAACACAGACAGCTGGAGCCTTCAGGAACCATCAAATGTGAAAGATAAATGTAGGAACTTAGATTTTTCCTTACAGGACTCGTGTTCCAGATCTCCCTGAAATGATCTTGATGATAACCTGAAACATTCAACAACACGTCTGAGCAGAAATCTCTGACCTGCTGTCTGCAGTCCAGTTCTGGTTCTGGGTCTTTTTCCACACTGGGGACAGGAGGAGCCTCCTGATGAAGCAGACTGGTCCCAGTATGAGAACCAGTGTCCACAGCTGGTAGAGACGGGATCCTTCAGGACGTCCCGACATAAAGGACAGCAGGACAGCTGCTCCTCCTCACAGACACGCCTCCTCTTCCTCCTGTGAAGACATTTCTCCATCACTAAAATGATTTTCTGACTGTTGCTGAAGATATCAGGATGTGTGGACACTGTCCAGAAACTGAGACGTCCCAGAGGACAGAAAAAGACGTTCTAGCTTTCTGTTTGGATCCAACATTCAGTCTGTGATGATTTCAGCTGCTTCAGAAACACCAACAAACTTCTTTTTCTCTCTGATTAAACACGGAGTCGTCTGCCTGCAGGTTGATGATCAAACACACTCTGACATGTTCAGATCATATGGAGACATCACTGCTGCAAGATCTCATCATCATCATCAACATAATGCTGATCTACAATCAGTATGTTTTACAGGAAAGAATTAAAGAAATCTTTACTATCAAACTCACAATGTGCATTGATGAAGAAGTGGATCAATAAACTCTGCTGATAATCTGAGTATCAGATGATGAGAAAAGAGCAGCTAGAATAAAATCAGACAGAAAATAGATCATCACTGTTGTCATCTCAAGCCCAAAGGTCTCAGCAAAAGGATGCACACATCTAACCAAATATGCTTTGGAACGCTTATTGATCGATAAAGGACACAGCTGGAGTTAAAACAGAAGTCCCAAGGAGGAATTCTGGTGCTCTGTGCAGTGTTGTTTTTGGCAGCTATCTGAGTTTTAGTCTTAGTCTTAGTCTTTCTGATGAAAATGCTTATTAGTTTTAGTCATATTTTAGTCAATTCTGTATCTGATAGTTTTAGTCTAGTTTTAGTCAACGAAAATCAAAAAGGTTTTAGTCTAGTTTTAGTCAACGAAATTAAAAACGTTTTAGTCTAGTTTTTGTCAGGTAGGCTTTATTTAAAAAAAAAAAAAAAAAAAAAAAAGAATAACTGGCCACTAAGGAGACCATGCTGCCGGTTACATTTGAGCATATAGGTTTGTATATGAAAACAGAAAGAAAGACTATGTTCCATTGCAAGTGAAGACAGCAGTTAATGGTGAGGGGAGTGAGTTGTGTTGTCTTGTATTATAATCATGTGGCACCTGAAAGTTTAATTTTGTTGTTTTATTATATTGTGTATCTTTTCTTTACCTGCCAAGGGACTGCTGATGCTAATTAGCTTACTAATGACAATTCAACATGTTGCTATATGTTCATTAATATGTACTGTCCCTGTCAAATAAAAAAGTTTGAAGATAGAATAAATTTTAAAGCTTCTCATAAAAATACTGAATGCAAAAACGTTTTTGACACACAAACCATCAATTTATTGCAAAATTAAGGTAAAATATAGGGGTGCAAATATCTTAAATTACTAACCATTTGGGAGTCGAAACAGCCGGCTCTTTAAGAACCGACTCAAAAGAGCCGATTCTTTAGGAACCGACTCAAAAGAGCCGACTCTTTGGGAACCGAATCAAAAAGACCGGCTCTCTGAAAAGAGACGAACTTCCCACCGTTTGAACAGCGCAGCCAAGCAGCTGCGCGTCTGACCGCAGGTGTTCACCAGAGTCCCGCAGCAGTTCAGATACCCGACGGTAACCCGCAAAAACGCTGTTTAGCAGGTAGAAATGACAAAGATTCATATCATGGTTAAGGTGTGGGCGGATATTTATGTAGTTCGGGCGGGTGGCGGTGAGAATATGTTTCTTTTTCGTTGGTCAAGACGCGTTTTAAACATCTAACGTTGGGATCGTTTCCAGATCAGGCAGAGACAGAGGCACTGCTGGTAATGAGAACAGCGAACACTGTTACAACCAGGAATGATGATCTTTTATGCTGGAATCTCTGAATTAAATGGATAAAGCCCCAACGTGGCAAAATGACAGAGACTGCTGTGAATTTAAGATATTAATGTGCGACATGTGGGTCAGGTTTGAGAGGAAGAGCCGCGGTTCGCGGGTCTCGGTTCGGGCGGATGCGAGTAAGGATGCAACTACTTTTTAACTTTTGACAGACAGATTAATGCAGAATAGGCGACATTTCCTGCATTATGAACGTCTGACAGACCAGAGATTCACATTTTCGTCCAGTCTCGTCTCGTCAATGAAAATTTACACACGTCCCGTCATGTTTTAGTCATCAGAGAGACATGTTTAGCTCGTCATCGTGTCGTCATCGTCATGAAAAAAAGGGGCGTCAACGAAATGATTTCGTCATCGTCACCGTTAACGAAAACAACACTGGCTCTGTGGCTTTGGTAATATTGATATTATTAGGAATATTAATACTAATATATATGGTGAAGCTACATCACTGACACATGAAGACTGTTCAGGAGTACTGGAGCTGCTGAGCTCTGATCAATGAGGATGATCAGAATCAGAAAACATGAATGAAAAAAAAACAAAACAACCTTATTTAGTCTGATGTATGGGTGGATGCGTGAACACTAAGGCCCTGATTTACAAAGAATCCAAATAAAGATTGCTAACTTCTTTCCTTTGCAGATAAATAGCGTGCGCTGTCTCTTCAGCGTTTGCAGGTGATCTACAAAGATTACACACGTAATCTGTAACAGGCGCAAACAGCAGGATTAAAATGAGGATTTAGCTGTACGAGTGCTTTGCCATGGAAAGTTCAGAAGAGCATGTGGGAAACGCAAAATGAAATTTGACCAGATAGAGAGATATTAGTTCCAGAGATATAATATGAGGCAAGTAAAAAACAGAAAATAAGAAATATAATCACTTTAAAATAAAAACAATGCAGCAGGTTTCCCTGTGGGTCGTAAGAAGAGGCCAGTTTAAGGAGACGCTGTTGAAGATGGTCTGATATTACGCAGCGTGCGCTCTTTGGCACAATGCCAGGTGCTGGACCTGCGTAATTGCCCCCCACCCCACGCAAATCTCAGCAAAGAATAGTATCAATAGTCTGTGCAACATTACTGGTTGTTTTCACTGAGTTTTGTGTGGGGTGTGGGGGCAACTTCATGCAAGTCAGCAACCTCAGAGCTGCAGCAGCAGCAGCCACGGTCTGGAGAGGAGGAAGGGGGTCTGGAGAGGAGGATGGGGGTCTGGAGAGGAGGAAGGGGGTCTGGAGAGGAGGGGCGTGCAGAAAGTTATCTAAATTTAGAAATATGCCATTGGCAAAAGGCGGCCGAAGGCAGTGAGGACCCTGGTGGTCTGACCCTTGGCTGCAGCAGCTAGCTCTGGGGACGTGGAACGTCACCCCTCTGGTTGGAAAGGAGCCTGAGCTGGTGTGCGAGGTTGAGCGGTTCTGACTAGATAGCTGGACTCACCTCGACACACAGCTCAGGCTCTAGAAGCAGCATCCTCAAGAATGGCTGGACCTTGTTCCACTCTGGAGTTTCTCTCGGTGAGAGGCGCCGGGCAGGTGTGGGCAAACTCATTGCCTGGCGCTTGTACATTGGGGTTTAAGCCAGTGAATGAAAGAGTGGCCTCCCTCCGTCTCCAGGTGGGGGGACGGGTCCTGACTGTTGTCAGTGCACATGCACCAAACAGCAGTTCAGAGTACCCTCCCTTTATGGAGCTCTAGGACGGCGTGTTGGAAAGCGCTCCTTCCAGAGACTCCATCATTCTGCTGGGGGACTTCAATGCACACAGGGGCAACGACAGTGAGACCTCAGTGTTTCCCATTAATCAACGAGACTGTGGTGGTCCTCCACCACAGTCTCGTTGTGGTGAAGGACCAGTTGCTCTTTCGTACTCCTTAATTTTTCTTCAGCTCGCCTCTATTTCGGTACTTTTTGCCTTATTTAAAGTTACTTGGTGAACTTTTTCACAACGTACTCTGTATTCGACAAGACGGAGCTGGAACGACTTGTATCACGTTGGTCACTGCCTCTACTCCGGTCGGGTTTTTCGTACTCCTAAATTTTCTTCAGCTCGCCTCTATTTCGGTACTTTTTGCAGTATTTAAAGTTACTTGGTGAATTTTTTCATAACGTACTCGCTGTGCATTCGACAAGACAGAGCTGAAACCGCTTGTGTTACGCTGGTCACCGCCTCCACTCTGGTCGGGTTTTCTTCTCTTTTTTTTTTTTTACCGACTGCTGCTCTCTCTCTTTCTCCCTGTCTCTCTTTCTCTCACACAATGAGTGATACAGAGGGTACTTCAGCTTCAGCTGACACTGAACCAGGCAATATGACTCACAATAGCAGTAGTGCAAGCCCCCACCTTTCCCCCACTGAGAACAATATTGCTTCAGGTGCTGGAGGTCCTCCTCCACCAAAAACCAAAAGGATCTCTGCAGTCTGGGACTCTTTCACTGTGAAAATGATCCCTCCAAAGCCATGTGTAAGCTTTGCAAGTCCAAAATAAGTAGAGGTAGAGATCCAAAGCATTACAATACAACATCCCTTCATAACCATCTGTAATATGTCCATCACATAAAAAAAGCCTGCTGTATCAGCCACCTCCTCCACCTCTCCTGGCAGCCTTCCTTCTCAGGACACTAGTGTTCAGCTGGGTACTGCTAAGGGCTCATCTTCCTCCTCTTCACCAATACTCACTGCATTTGCAGCAAAGCAGCCATTCTCCGCAAATCATCCTCGGTCAAAAAAAAAATCACGGAGATGATTGGTAAAATGATCTGCACTGATCTTGAGCCGTTCTCTGTGGTGGAGCGGAGAGGTTTTTAAGTCTCTTGTTGCCTTTTTAGAGCCCAAGTGTAAGATCCCATCAAGGCAACATTTCAGTAGAACTGTAGTGCCTGAGCTGTATGAAGCAATGAGAGGGGAGCTGGTCCAGTCACTCAAGGCAGCTGATTAAGGTGTCATCAACCTCACTACTGATCTCTGGACCAGCAACCACAATGCCCATGCATACCTCTGTAAAACTGGGCACTGGTGTGAACGTGTGGGGGAATCATCAATGCAGAGGAAAGCAGGGCTGCTAAATGTTGGTGTGCTGGACACTGAGCACACAGCAAACAACATTCTGTGCTGCCTGAAAGAAAAGATGAGAGTGGGAAGAGTCTATTGGACAGCCTGTTAGAGTGAAGTTTGTTGTGTCAGATAATGCAGCCAACATGGTGAAGGCTTTAAATGAATTTGGCCACATCCATTGCATATCCCATACACTTCACTTGGTGGTAATGAAGGCACTGGAGCAGGACAGGATCGTGACATCTCTTCTGTCCAAAGCCAGGAGCATCTCTGGCTATATTCATCGCTCAAGCAAAGCCAACAACAGACTACATGAGCTGCAAACACAGTTAAACCTCCCCCAGCACACTCTCATAACAGACATAAAAACAAGGTGGAACTATACGTTCTACATGCTCCAGCGGCTGGTGGAGCAGCGCAGGGCTGTGCAGATAATGACACAGGAATCTAACATGGGTAGAGCTCCAACAGTCATCTACCCAAATGAGTGGAGGTTGGCATCAGACATGCTGAGTGTTCTGAGTCCTTTTGAGGAGGTCACAAGGGCGCTCTCAAAACACAGCACCTCCATCTCTGAGGTCATCCCCCTACTGCATGGCTTGGGCTCCATCAGATCACTGCATTTGGGGTGTTGTGCAGCTGGTGAAGAATCTGAGGATGACTCTGATCATGTCATGGCTGATGATGATCAGGATGCCACAGAGAGGCAGGCCCAGAATGGTGCAGCTGAGTCCAGGGAAAAGTTAGGAGCAGCAGCAAGGAAACTCGCAGCCAATCTGAGCAAAGAACTACAATGGCGTTTTGAACCCATCTTTGCAAACGCCACATTTCTGGTCGCCACTCTCCTTGACCCCAGATATAAGGCCAGCTGTTTCCCAAACAGTGTTGATGTGGATACTCTGAAGAGGACATTACTCCATAGAATGGACCTGTGTGACCCTGTAGCTGCACCTGCAAGAAACACAGCGGAGACACCTGCAACCAGCAGCACTTCAGTCATGTCTTTTCTGCAGAAAAGGAAATTAGCTACTCCAATGAAGACACATTTGCCATCAGGCGATGTGGAGGCTTACCTGGCAGATGGGGACATCAGCCTTACTGATGACCCAGTAAAATACTGGTCGGGCAAGTTCCAGTAGGGATGTAACGGTATGAAAATTTCATATCACGGTTATTGTGACCAAAATGATCACGGTTATCATTATTATCGCTGTATTATTAAAAATACCCCACCAGCATCTTTAAAAATATCCAAAATGGGTCTAGACGTGTACTTTGTTCTTTTTAAAAGGGGAAAATCTCCACAGCACTGTCCACATGAGTGCCTTTGTTGCATTCCACCATGTTTTCATAAAAAAGTAATGCAAATTGGGACTGTTGATGCTTTTCCTGGCAATGAGTAGCATCATAGAGAGTTTTTCAAAGTGCAGCAATGAGTCACGGTTTTAACGATAATTAAAATTTGATATGGTATTACTAATCGTTGGGAATTTTATCACGATTAACCATTTTATTGGTAATCGTTACATCCCTAGTGCTGGCCCAATTTGACACGCTTTGCACTGCAGTATCTCAGTTGCCCACCTACCAGTGTCCAGTCTGAGCGTGTTTTTAGCACGGCTGGAAATGTGGTAAGTCCACAGCAAGCAAACCTAGACCCTAGCCATGTGGAACAACTAGTCTTCATTAAAGGCCTCCTTCCACTGAAAACCCGTTTAACTTGCTCCTTCTGAAATACGGAGGGTTTCCCCTTGTTTACTTACACATGCTGACTTGCTAGCGTTGCGTTCCCCCAGTCGGCTGTTCTTTCTCATCAGAGAAACAATACGAAGAAAAGAGCGAATCGGGAACAGCCTTGCACTTCTACGTCACATTTCAAATAGCGTATCCCACGTGGGGTTTCTATCTGTCCATTGGAAGGCAGGTAAACCTCCACTACATACTAGAAGTAAAGATGGCACGACTGTAGCTTCGGAGTTGAGAAGCTAATTAGCTAACTGTTTGTTAGCATGGCGGAACAAACTTGTTTGTCGGCTCTATTTCCTGTCTGTAACAAAATAAGAGCGGAGGGCGGAGCTTCCTTCATACACTGATGGGAGCCAGCCAATCAGACGGAAATTCATGAGAAGAACCTGGAAAAGCCTGTCGTTGGACCACAAGCCTCTCTTCTAGTATACAAATACAGCTGGATACAAAGATACCAGAAGGTTTTTTTTTAAACAGAAACGATGCAGAATGCATTCAATAATAATGGAGAACACAGAAATATTAATGAAATGACCATGGAAGTACAACTTTAAAGTAAATGAAGATCTGAAAAACAGCATAGGGCTATTTGGTCAGTAGAAAACACTCTCTCCCTCTCACACAGTCACACACACATGCACACACAAACACACACACCTTAATCAACATCGTTTAACTTTGGGGGAAAAAAAGCCAAGAATATTAGGTAATAAAAATAATTAATTGAAAATCACAGTTTGATCATAAAAATAATAATTAAAAATAATGTTGTGCTGAGTATGACAACTTGTTAATGCATACTTTCTAGTTCATAATTTCCAACTGCATACATTGTGTTCATTCATGCACTTAGATAAAAATACTCATGTTCTAAGTTAAAAAAAATTGTTCTGTAAATAGTTCCTTTATAGTTGCGATCAAAAACATTGAACCTCAATTCTGAGGCTGTTCTGTAAATAGTTCCTTTATGATTTTGCGATCAGAAATATTGAACCTCAATTCTGAGGCTCTTCTGTAAATAGTTCCTTTATGATTTTGCGATCAGGAAATATTGAAACTCAATTCTGAGGCTTTTCTGTAAATAGTTTTTAAATAAACAATAAATAAAGAAACCTCTCAATCCATGTCAATTTCAGACTTAAATTTTTTTCTAAAAGAAAAAAGACTTTAAATAATGCACAGGTCTAAGCCCCACCCACTTCCGGTGTAGGCCCCGCCCACTCTAAGTACAGATGCAGATAATTTTGATGGTTGAACAGATACAGATACAGATAGTAATGTACTCGCTCATCCCTAATTTCGTACATATTTTGACCTACGTAGGACGTAGAAATCTATAAAATCTCGTACATATTTTGACCTATGTAGGACGCCATGTTTTCCGTTCGCAATGTACTCTGGGGGTGATGACGTATAACGATTGCGCTTGGTAGAATTAGCTATTGATGCTAGTGTTTGTTTAGGTGCTCACAGTAGCAGTTATTAAAGGGACACTGTGTAATCGGGAGCAGCTCCCTCGTACTTTTCATGCTGCGTTCGCGTGAAACCGGGCAGACCGACGACATCCGCTGCATGTAAAGTTATCACCGGCCTCTATGTGAAGACGTGGTCCGTCAGTTACAGTGACATCAGTCCACATTTGTTCGGTTGTCATGGCGATGTCGTATCGTTTTCCCTGACCCATGTTTTACCGTCTTTCGCTCGGCTTTATTGATTAAAATGACATCTGGTTTGTTACCAACGGCCGTCTGCCCGACTGCACGTGAACCCAGCGTCAGTGAGACGCTAGTCTCTCCCCTCTGCAGCGCGGTGACTTTTCAAAGGCATTACCTCGAACTGAGCTGAAAACTCCGGTGTGTCCGGTGAGTTTCTGTGTTTTCCTACCGTCACGCTTCTCCCGAATGCAAAAACATGGCGATATGACATGGCAGCCTCCACCGAGACGACCCGCTCGATGTATAAATGAATGATACGAACGGCAAATTTAGAACTTAGAGGAGCACTTCAGTTTGTTGATGGGAGTGATTACTGATTAATGAAAAAACACTTTTGAACCAAATAATCAGTTTTTGTGAATAAAACACAGGAGAACTTACACAATATCCCTTTAAGCAAAATGCCACATTGTGCGGCGTTTGGATGCAATTTCTGACAAAAAACCAAGAAAGCAGTGGGAAGATGCTTGTGGAAGGACACAACTTCCCAACAATCCGTGGCTGTGTTCTTAACATTTTTCTCCTGATGCGTTTGAGGCTTTTAGTCGATCACAGCTCACCGGAGCGGCTGGGTATAAGCGAAGACTAAAACCAGATGCTTTCCCGACCATTTTCCCACACAAGAAGCCTAACCCCCCCCAGGGAGCGAGCGAAATGCGCGGTAGAAAGCGTCATAGACAAGAGATGCTGGATGCGCTCCTGAGCAGACAACCTGCTTCTGCAGTTGCCGCTCCTGTCATGTTGCACACCATCAGGCACGCCACTCATCACAGATGAAGCTGATAATTCACTCCTTCGGTCCGTAGAATAATTAGTAAGTGTACAGTGTTCTCCAGTTTTAACCACACTTAGACACCTAAACACATAAAATAACAACAGCTCACAACCACTTCTGAGGGGCGGGCCATATAGTGTGTGGAAGGAGGGAGGGGCCGGTTGGGGGGTCATGCCCCCTACGCGACCCCACTCCCGGCATGACTTGGCACTGCCCCTCAGTTTTAACTGCAAACAACACACATCTTACACACACAGTCATGAGCGGGGGGTGGGGGGGGGACAGGGTCCTTTCATACCCCGGTCTCCCGGGCGCTACTGGGGGGAGGGGGGACAGTGGCTGCTTCACGTGCCAGTGGTTAAGGCTGGCCGCATTGCGGGGGATCTGCTGGCCTGGGGGATGCCTGGCCTACTGCGTCCGGGGGTGGGGGATAGGGGGGGGGGACGTGTTGGGGGCTTGGAGCTCACGGCCTCTTCCCCGGCCCGAGCTACCACTCAGGAGGCACGAGGGCATGGGCAAGAGAGAGGTGGGTATGTGAGAATAATGAATGAGAGTGTGAAAGAGGAAATGTGGGAGGGAGGAACTTGGGCTGGAAGAGGGAGGAGATGCGGGTAAGTGGTTGGAGGAAAGGGGGGATGGAGGAAGGAGTGGCATGCTCGTGAGTGTCTAGTAGGGATGGTCATGAGGGGCTGAAGGAAGGAAGGGCGGGAGTGTGATAGGTCAGAGAGATGGGTGGGGCTGGACATGTAAGGGGGGACTGTATGGGGTATTGGGGGTATAGGGAGGTGGGGGCGTATGTGTGGGGGGTAGGGAGGGGTTGGTGCAGTTATGTGGGGGGAGTGCATGTGTGTGTTAGAGGGTATGAGGAGGTGGGGGTAGGTGTGGACGGTAGAGGGAGGAGAGTGTTGGGGGTGGAGGGAGGAGTGAGTGTGGGTATGTAAGGTCGGAGAGCGGAGTGGGTGGGTGTATGTGTGTGTGGGGGGGGGTACATGGAGGTGTTGGGTAGGGCTGGGCGGTGTGGGCGGAGGTTCGTATCTCGGTGTTCGTGCCGGGCATCTCGGTGTCGGTGTGGTGCGGTGTGGCTGCGGGTTGGTTGGGGGCCGGGCGCTTTGGTGGGGGGTGCGGTTTTGTTTGTGGCTTCCGGGGCTTTGTATGCGGGGCGGGCGCGGGGGGGATCTGTATCTTTTGTGTGGTTGCTCTTGCGGTGTTGATGTCTTGGGTGCCCGTGTCTCGATGTGGATGCGGTGACGGTATATCTTTCAGCCCTAGTGTTGGGGTAGGTGTGTGGGGAGTGTGTGTGTGAGCGTGGTGGCGGGGTAGGGGATGGTAGAGGTGGTGGCGCCCTGGTGTCAGGTGTGTGGGGCAGGGACGTTGGGGTGGGGCTGGCCTGCCCTGGGGGGGCGTCGTCTGGGGGGTCTGGTCCTCCTGGGTTTCAGTTGGGCCGCCCGGGTCCGGGGGGGTGGGGGGGGGTGGGGGTGGCTGCTCCTGTGCGCTTGGGCCCTGGGCCCGGCGCTGTCTCCGCTCCGGGGGACGCCCGGCGCCCGGTGGGGTCGGCAGCTGCTGGTCTTGGTCGGCTGGGGCCTGGGCCCCCAGACTGCAGGGGGCTCCGGCTGGGGCCGCCTTTTGCCGCCCTTCGGGGGATGCATGTCCGCTCTTTGGGGGGGGGGGGGGTGGCTGGGATCTGGGCCTGTGGGTGGCTGCTGGGGGCCTGGGTCATGAGCCTTGCGGGCTTCCTCGTCCTTGCAGAGACGAGGCTGCATCTGCATGACTGTATCACCACGGAGCACCCTTTATTATGCATGTTGACACTGTGACACTGCTTCCCATTGCGATGACTAGGTTGTACCTCTTCTCTACTTCCCATTGCGCTGACTAGGTTGTACCTCTTCTCTGCATAGTTCTGCGTGTGTTTGTATGATCTGAGGATATTTAAGCCACCTGCAGGTCCTCCTGTAGGGGATTGCTTGTTTTGTTTTCCAACAGAGACCAACAGAGTTTAGGGATCGCTGTACAGATGTACCAGTGAACTGTGTAAGTGGATTCATGTTTTCTCTCCTCTCTCTCTTCCTCTTCCTTACTCCTTTCTCTCTGTTTCACTTTCTATCATTACCTCTGTTAACTTTCGTTTCTCCCTTGTCAGGCCCAGCAGTATGAAATGGAATGGTGTAATGGACAAATGTTTAAATAAAGAAATAAAATGAATAAACATGATATCAAGTGGAGCCTTATGTTCATAAAGCTCCGCTTGGTAAAGCAAAACTGTTCAACAGAATAAAAGCAATCAGATTTCCATTCTGCTTGCTTCGATGCTGGACAGGACAAGTAAAAAAAAAAAAAAAGTGTACAGTGTTCTCCAAATATGACCAATGCTGCCACTCAGACAGATTCAGATACGTCAGATGCAGCGGTACAGTGGCCAGCTGATGTGCAGCAAGTTGTTTCCATGGTCCACGCTTACACAGTAAAACAAGAATTGGATAAACAATAGGAGGACACTCGGTCCATGGATCTGTTCTCTTCAGACAATGAATTTAGCGAGGATAGTCAGCCACTGCACAAAAGTCCTGATCCTGACTACAATGTAAGTTCATCTGAGTTCTCTCAAAGCTCCCAGGGATCACGTGCTGCATCTGCCACTAAAGAAGACAGAGTTTTTGAGGAACAGTTAAAACAACTACTTCAGCATTGTTTGAAGTGTGGTTCCCTGATTGCTCAGAAGATGTGAAAGAGCTGCAAAATGAAGGATCACAGTTGACATGAGAGCTCACATGTGCAAATGGCTGTTGCTACAGGTGGCAGTCTCAGCCTACTCTGAGTGGGACCAAGGGGAAAGGAATCCTCCTTTGGGCAGCATCAGTTTTCTTTAGTTGCATCCATTTTGCTAAATTTAAATGCTTTGTGACAATATGAACCTTAAAAAAATATGTGAAGACACATACAAAACAAACACCCCTTATGGAGATAAAAATCGACGGAG
>JALJCO010009089.1:0-13145 GCA_023101725.1 Atherinomorus stipes
ACCGCGGTCACGCCATCCCCGTTTCAGGAAGACGTTGCTGCGATCTTCCTACTTGAAACTTGCATGCGCTTCTACACAACGGTTTACGGCCAACCCGAATGAAGTATGCGCGGTGCATTCAAATGCACCTCGGAAACTAGACACTTGTTACTGTAATAGCCTAAAAGGAAGATAAACTGGAAACGGATCAGATTGTTCCTATTCCCTTTGTCAAATTACGTAATCTTGTGTTAAAATTCTTGCATCTTTGCCATATATATAAACAATTACACATCAAGACAACAGTGTCACATGCATGTCTATGCAGGACACCACTAAAATGACCATAACATCAACAAATCACAATGTTATCAACAAAACTCACTGTCATCTTGTTCAACGTGTCTCATGGATCATATGTGGGTTGTTTCAAGCTTTTTTACTGTAGTATATTAAATTTATGACATTAGAAAGTCCTGAACATGTCCTATTCAGTTCTATGCAGGACATCACTAAAATGACCATAACATCAACAAATCACAATGTTATCAACAAAACTCACTGTCATCTTGTTCAACGTGTCTCATGGATCATATGTGGGTTGTTTCAAGCTTTTTTACTGTAGTATATTAAATTTATGACATTAGAGGGCCTGGGGTGTAGAGGGATATTATGACATTAGAAAGTCCTGAACATGTCCTATTCAGTTCTATGCAGGACATCACTAAAATGACTATAACATCAACAAATCACAATGTTATCAACAAAACTCACTGTCATCTTGTTCAACGTGTCTCATGGATCATATGTGGGTTGTTTCAAGCTTTTTTTTTACTGCAGTATATTAAATTTATGACATTAGAAAGTCCTGAACATGTCCTATTCAGTTCTATGCAGGACATCACTAAAATGACCATAACATCAACAAATCACAATGTTATCAACAAAACTCACTGTCATCTTGTTCAACGTGTCTCATGGATCATATGTGGGTTGTTTCAAGCTTTTTTACTGCAGTATATTAAATTTATGACATTAGAAAGTCCTGAACATGTCCTATTCAGTTCTATGCAGGACATCACTAAAATGACCATAACATCAACAAATCACAATGTTATCAACAAAACTCACTGTCATCTTGTTCAACGTGTCTCATGGATCATATGTGGGTTGTTTCAAGCTTTTTTACTGTAGTATATTAAATTTATGACATTAGAAAGTCCTGAACATGTCCTATTCAGTTCTATGCAGGACATCACTAAAATGACCATAACATCAACAAATCACAATGTTATCAACAAAACTCACTGTCATCTTGTTCAACGTGTCTCATGGATCATATGTGGGTTGTTTCAAGCTTTTTTACTGTAGTATATTAAATTTATGACATTAGAAAGTCTTGAACATGTCCTATTCAGTTCTATGCAGGACATCACTAAAATGACCATAACATCAACAAATCACAATGTTATCAACAAAACTCACTGTCATCTTGTTCAACGTGTCTCATGGATCATATGAGGGTTGTTTCAAGCTTTTTTACTGTAGTATATTAAATTTATGACATTAGAAAGTCCTGAACATGTCCTATTCAGTTCTATGCAGGACATCACTAAAATGACTATAACATCAACAAATCACAATGTTTTCAGCTAAAGTCATGGCATGAGGTTTTGCAGGCATTAAAGACCATAATGTTACATTCCTGGTGTTATTTCACTGCAGCATTGCTTAATTAAATTGATAAGTTCAGTTTGGCTCAGTACCATGGACAGTGACAAACCCAGAGCTCAATAAACTGTGAAAGGTTTCTACACCTTACTTATTGCTGGGATTAATTTTCACTTATTTAAGCTTTGTTTGGCAATGGAATGTCAACTAAGTAAATATTCCTTACTTATTTTGTAATGTCCTCTCCAATGTTCCTGCCCACCTATTGTTGTTATTACACATCCGTAAACCTATTAATTAATAAACTCCCTTTCTTTCATTGAATATTGAGTGTGTTTTTTGAAGATATGCATTGGTCTAGATTATGTAATTTTGTGTTTTATGTAAGTACCTCTGGAAATGCATCTTGTGTCATATGTGAAAGGTACCTGTAAGAATCATACTAGTTAAGATAGTCCAGCCGAAGTTTCTCAGGTGTATCCTCACCCATAGGTTTTTATGAGGTTCTGCAGACAACAGACCTGAATTTATTTGTGCTCCAATAGTTCTAATGCCTTTCCACTTTGGAATTACATAATCATTTCCTTCTCCAAATCTTCCCAATAAATTAGTAAACCTCAAAGCAGATGTTTAGAAAATTAACCCTGTGCATGTCAGTGAAGCTATATCTCTTGTGTCATATTTGTAAGGACCATACTGTTAGTAGCACCCAGGTTCTTTGGACCAGTTCACAAAGCAGTTAATTGGTAATCCCTTATGGTTGGTGATTTTCTTGTGATGAATTTATGAATCTAAAGACAATTCCTTTTCTTGCAAGAATTACGGGCACTTGTCTGCTGTTCTAGGGGAAAAAAAGGCCAGCCAGCCAACAAACTGACCTCTCCATAATTTCTTATGTGACCACAGTGAGTAAAAGCATGACTGTTAGCTACAGTAGCTTATGCCAGGGTAGTAATATTCTCACCTATACGGAAATATTGCAGAAATTTTAGATAGTTCTAAAAGAACATTTGTATGTCTTGATGACATTTAAACTATTTAGCATTTTAAATTTGCTACCAAAATCCCGATTCACTACTGATAACGTTAGACCCCTTTGGGCTGATCACATTTAACTCCATCAGCAAATCCAAACCAGCCATCTAAGAAGATTAGGAGCAGTTGTAGCCAACTGGTGAAGTATGCTTGGATCTAGGAAACCTGGGTTTAGTCCCATAGGTGGGCCAATTGCTTTCAGGTATTCGAAAGCCCTGACCACATCACAATTTCTACACAGGACACCACTGAAATGACCATAAATCACAATGTTAACTCACTGTCATGTTGAACATGTCTCATACATCTGGGGGTTGTTTACTGCAGTATGTCAGATTTGACACAAATTCTGATCATGTTATATTCAGTTCTATGGAGGACACCACTGAAATGGAATCAATGTTTTCAGCTAAAGTCATGGCATCAGGAGTTTGCAGGCATTCAAGACTCTTTTCACCGCAGCATTGCTTAAATTGATAAGGCCAGTTTGGCTTACTGCAGTACCTAACTAAAGATAGTTAGCAAGTTTTTATGATTTCTTTGTAAAAGTCTTGGGGGGGATTCTCTTCCAAACAGTTTAGATAATGGGTGTGGGAAAAAATGTTGATACCCTGAAATATCACAATATTTTCATATGCTGATTCCATATCTATATTTAAAAAACTGGTATCAATTCATTTTACGAATGAATCTTGCTAGATATAATTTATTTACTAAATCTCATGAGATTTCAAGAAATACTGTGTGATTTCATCGTTCTGCTACAAAATCTTTGTATTTCGTGAAATCTCATGACATTTTGGAACAAAACAATGACATCTTGCAAGATTTCATTAGTAAAATAGGTCAATACTGTGTTTTTAAATATACAGTAGCTATGGTATCAACATATGAAAGTATTGCGATATTTCAGTGTATTGATAGTTTTTCCCACCCTTATTAAATAATCAGGTGGCCCCTTTGTAGTCAGTTGATGTGCAGCTGGGTCGTTAAGATAAAGCAAAAGAATTTGCACAACTAATACTGCGATATAACGATATGTGAAAATATAATATCTTTCTCATGTAAATATATCACGATATTATATCAGTAAATCGCACAGCCCTAATGGAATCTAGGAAACATACTAAGCTATTGGTTCAAGATAACAGATTAATTTGATAATTGTTAGAATCAAATGATTGTTTCAGTTGAGGATCAGTTAGCCTAATCATGAATGAGAAACAGGTGTGTGGAATCTAGGAAACATATAAAACTGGGGCCAGGGCCCCCTAACATGCTGGGGAAAGCTCGCTGTAAAGCTTGTGTCTGCAGAATTTGCCCATTCTAACCCCAGCAATGGCATCCAAAAAAGGAAAAAATGGGTAAGTCTATGTTTGTCTCATATTAACATTATTTCATTTATTTTGTGATTTGTGAAGTTGTTTCTAGTTCAAGTATGTGTCTTGTCATGTAATTCCAGTGATGGAATCCTCTATGGCATGAATTTTTATTTTGAGGAGAAATATTTGATATGAAATAAAAGACAAGGCAATATTCTCAATCCTTTTTTTTTTCCCCCCTTCAATCCTATTTAGACTTCTCTTCAAAACATTTGGGAAGGTAAGACCTACTACTGAATCTGTATATTAAAATATACCAAGAAAGCCAGCATGTGGCATGTGACCTTGAATGTCCTAATCAGTTATCGGTCATTTCCTCACCTTTTCTGATAATTGGTAATTGTGTTTCAATATTTGTTTCGACAGTCAAGAACAACTTTCATCTCGCATGAAGAAATTTCCCAGCATGTCCAGAATTTACTGGGATCTTCTACATCTGCAAGTCCCCATCAAGATGTTTGGGGAGACTTGTGTAAAGCTTTGGCTGTTCCAAACAATCCCACCAACCGATTTAGGCTGAAAAGGTCTTATATGAAAAAGGTGGGTCTCAAGTTTATCAGTTTGACTTTCCCAGTCCTGGCTATGCTTATGCTTGTGTGAAACTGGCTCCAAGGGATCCAGATTAAATGGTACTGGAAAAGTTGTGAATGAGTTGGTCTCTCCTTAACCTTGCGTTCATGTGTTGTCAGGCTTCAGATGGAGAGGAGACCTGTTCAGTTGTGGACAGCGAATACCTTCATTCTGAGGATGGAAAAGGGCAGGGTGTGGCTGCTAAAAATGGGACAGAGCATCTCCAGGAAGCCACAGTGACCAGTTCACCAGAGGGCGCAGATCATGATGTCCAAGAACATGGCAAGCCAGAGGTTCATGAGGATAGAGATGACTTCTTTGTAAGGAATCTCCCCTCACCTCCCTCTTCCTTTTCCATCCCTCGTTCTGCCTGGAATGCACTCCGGAAGAAACAGAGGAAAGATGCCTTCCAAGGATTGCAGTGGACAAACATTATTTCCAGAGGTGTGAGGAAAATTAATCCTTACTGCAGCTTTGCATTTGTCAGACATAGAGTAAAAGTGCAGGGCTCTAAGAGGACAGCGCCTCTCTTCAAATGCTGGGGGTACTGTATGTTTAGTGACTGTCCTGCTGAAGTGGAAGTCATCGTCCACACAGAGACCACACTGAAAGCAGATGTCTCTTTCAGAAGCCACCTTTTGGTCCACAACAAGAAGGAGCTCCAAAGGCGACCCATCAGGGCTGATCAGCAAATAAAAGTGCATCAGCAAATGCAAACTAGGCTACCCAGAACATTCGCCCTCCAGAAACTGGCCAAGCTTCAACAATCTGTAATAGAATCTGGATGCAGGGATGAGGCACCATCACCAGGTGTCCTAAAATCCCTATCCTGGCGTCAAAGGCAAAAGGAAAGAAGGCACAAAATGGAAATGATCAGTCTTCAAAAGATGATTGAGGAGAAAACTGAGGGACCTGAAGAGGTTCTACAAAAAGTCCTCCTTCATCCAAAGGGTGTGATGCTCTGGTCCAAAAAGGGCATAAACATATTCCACCATCGCTCCAAAGAGGACATTGTCTACTTGGATGCAACAGGGAGCATACTGAGGAAGACAAAAAAAGGCATTGCTCCTTTTTACATCTATGAACTTGTTATCAGAAACCCCAGGAAAGGCTGTTCACCATTTCCTGTTGCCACATATGCAACATGTGACCACACCACTGCTTCAATCTCATATTTCCTCAGTGCTTTTCAGAGTGACCATGCCCAACTACATGGTCACAGAAATGTAAAGCCCCTCATGGTGATCTGTGATGGCTCCATGGTCCTCATGCAGTCAATATCGATTGCTTTTTGCCAAACAAATCTCAGTGCCCTCCTCCAAAGTTACTATAACATAGTAACAGGGAAAGGCACTGCTGAGGACTTCAGCTACCCAATTCTGCATCGCTGTTTGAGCCACATCATGAGGAATGCCAAAACCTTCTGTAAAAAGCAGTGAGTTGAACACTCTTTCACATTGTGGTTTCTATATAGTCTGACTAATTACCATTTTTTTTTCTTTTTTTCAAGTGCTCCAAAGAATTTCAAACTGGCAATGCATATCTTTGGGCTCCTGACTACAGCAGCATCCCTTTCTGAGTTGGATGAAATGCTACTCAGCTGTACTGTGGTCTTTTCCAGTCCCTGCAGTTCAGGGAATGTTGAAAAGCATTTTGACAAAATGCAGACAATGCTGTTAAGTATTGATGACTTGGTCAGTGACACCAGGATGGTGTGTGATGACCTTGAGGTATGTTCACACTTTTGGTTTTAACATGTTTAAACCACTATATATCTGACCTTTGTATCTATTATATAGGACACCTTGGACCAAGTCCATTTAGGACACATTTCAGGGACCTCATTGATTCAGCCCCATTAGATGAAAAAGGTGAACCAAACATGTACTATTCAGAGACATTTATGTCATCACTGGCTACCTTTTTTTTGCCACATGCAGCCCTTTGGACGAAAATGATGTTGGGTGAGTAACAATTCAGCTGTTACAAGGCCATAAATATTGTGAAATAATGCCTTCAAAGTTAAAACTTTAATCACACCAGGCAGTTTGCATGACTTAATGTTCATATCTATATCTGACATCTTTAGTGTGATCAAACAGTAAGGAATGCTTTTCTTCTTCAGGTGACCTGGGCAGGCATGGTGACGGTGTACCTTACCAGCAGTACTCCAAACACTATGCTAAGATATCTCAAAGCAAGAACCAGGTGCAGTACCCTTAGGCTTTAATTCTCCTATGGTTTTTGACTTTTCATGCACACTAATGACCCCTTTTAAGCAACTAACTTCTTTTTTTCACACCAGAATATAACCCAAGACAATAAAACTCAGGGCATAATGGAGAAGAGTCAGTGGGACTTGAAAGCCATTCGCTTTAAAGGGAGGAGGCTGACAAGACTTGACGACTTTGTCCAAATCTACAAGGAAACGCATACTGCCCTGTTAAGGGAATTTGATGACTCGGGCCGCACCAGAATAAGGGTAACTATTAAAACTTGTAGCTTTATCTGTATGCCTTGAAATGGGCTCTGTTAACAAGTAGTCATTTGCTCACACATGCTTAAAATCAGACTAGTCAGTCCATGCATCAATTCCTATTGTGGCATTTATTACCTTGGTTTGTATATTAACTGCACTGATTACTTGTGTGAAACAAGCACCGTGTCCTGAAGGAGAAATGGAAGAAGTGGAGAAAAACTGAAGGAAAAACTGGCATCTATGTAAAGGCTATTATGAGGCCCTTCCCTTTCGTCCAAACAGAACCTGAGGTATGGAATTTTTTTGGGTGGGGGGAGCATACTTGAACACTGCATTAAATGTCCCTAATGGTGTTTCTTTCAGATGACTTCTGTTAAGCGCAAGCATCAACCTGACCACAAATCTGACCCTGACCAAACGCATCCAGAAAAGGTGAGATCTTCCAGAGGACTATTTCTTGATACTAGGCACATCTAGGTTGGTGAGGTACATTATGTAGTGAAACATGTGGGCACAATGTATTGACTGAAGCTACTTCATCAGCATGAAAAACTGATCCAAAAACTAATGCATTGACATGGATGCTAAGCTTGACACTAAGTTCTTCTGTCTTGTAGAAACAGAAGTCATTCCACAGAGGACAGTGCCGAAAGGACTACGGACCAGTTTGGAAATCAAACTTGCCCACTGCTGTAATCCAGCCCTACAAACTGAACAGACCAGTAAACGTTCAACAAGGGCAAATCTTCAGCATCCTGCACCCTGACACATGGCTGAGCAGTGATGAAATTGATGCTGCGTGCTATTACCTGGCACAGAAGTTCCCTGACATGGATGGCTTTCAGTCCTGTCTCTGCTACGAAACTCTAGAGCAGGGAGGTGTGGTTGGAACACCACAAGACCAGTTTGTGCAAATCCTTAATATAGACAACAACCACTGGGTTGCAACAAGCAACATTTTTGTGGACCAAATGAGGTGTGCATCTATGACAGCCTCAATACCAAGGTCAACAAGAGCACTCAACAAAAACTGTCCTGGTTGCTTCGACCACGCACAGCACAGTTTGTAATTCACAGACCTGAAGTCCAGCTTCAGCATTCATCAAGCACTTGTGGCCTGTTTGCATTGGCCTTTGCCTCAGTCCTTTGTGAAGGAATCAGACCAGAGGAGTGCCAGTTTCCAGAGAAGACCATGAGACAGACACTCTACAGTGCCTTACAGAAGAAGCAAGCGCCGGTATTTCCATACACTCCCAGAAAGCCAAAGCCTGAAAGGGACACCATTCAGGTAGATGTTCACTGCATCTGCAGGACTTCCCACAGCTGTGAGGTAATGGTTCAGTGCAGCAGCTGCAGTTTGTGGTACCACCCAAATTGTGTGGCTGTCCCCCAGAAAGCACTAACCACAGCAGAAGAAGAGTGGCATTGTGGGAAGTGCACAAATTGAAGACAAAAGGTACACACCATTCTATACTGTACATGTACAACTACTGTGTGATTATCTAAAATGTATTATTCCATTGCAGGTGTCTTGGTGTGGTTCCAAACCTAATGCCTTGCCTCCATTGTGCTGAAAGTTTGAAGTCTGTCAACTGCCTGCCGCTCTAGTATTCAAGATCGAGCCCTTGTTCACTGCATAACAGAAATAAACCTCTAACTGAAGTTATAATTGCTTCAATCATGTTTTTTTTGGAAAACTGTCTACTGATTTAACAGACTTGTTGTTCAAATTTAAACAAAAGGTGACTGACTACAGTAAACATGTACTAGCGACTAACACAGTGGACCTTTCGAAATTACAAAGGTACAGTACTCCTGAGCTCTGGGTTTGCCACTGTCCATGGTACTGCAGTAAGCCAAACTGGCCTTATCAATTTAAGCAATGCTGCGGTGAAAAGAGTCTTGAATGCCTGCAAACTCCTGATGCCATGACTTTAGCTGAAAACATTGATTCCATTTCAGTGGTGTCCTCCATAGAACTGAATATAACATGATCAGAATTTGTGTCAAATCTGACATACTGCAGTAAACAACCCCCAGATGTATGAGACATGTTCAACATGACAGTGAGTTAACATTGTGATTTATGGTCATTTCAGTGGTGTCCTGTGTAGAAATTGTGATGTGGTCAGGGCTTTTCGAATACCTGAAAGCAATTGGCCCACCTATGGGACTAAACCCAGGTTTCCTAGATCCAAGCATACTTCACCAGTTGGCTACAACTGCTCCTAATCTTCTTAGATGGCTGGTTTGGATTTGCTGATGGAGTTAAATGTGATCAGCCCAAAGGGGTCTAACGTTATCAGTAGTGAATCGGGATTTTGGTAGCAAATTTAAAATGCTAAATAGTTTAAATGTCATCAAGACATACAAATGTTCTCTTAGAACTATTTAAAATTTCTGCAATATTTCCGTATAGGTGAGAATATTACTACCCTGGCATAAGCTACTGTAGCTAACAGTCATGCTTTTACTCACTGTGGTCACATAAGAAATTATGGAGAGGTCAGTTTGTTGGCTGGCTGGCCTTTTTTTCCCCTAGAACAGCAGACAAATGCCTGTAATTCTTGCAAGAAAAGGAATTGTCTTTAGATTCATAAATTCATCACAAGAAAATCACCAACCAAAAGGGATTACCAATTAACTGCTTTGTGAACTGGTCCAAAGAACCTGGGTGCTACTAACAGTATGGTCCTTACAAATATGACACAAGAGATATAGCTTCACTGACATGCACAGGGTTAATTTTCTAAACATCTGCTTTGAGGTTTACTAATTTATTGGGAAGATTTGGAGAAGGAAATGATTATGTAATTCCAAAGTGGAAAGGCATTAGAACTATTGGAGCACAAATAAATTCAGGTCTGTTGTCTGCAGAACCTCATAAAAACCTATGGGTGAGGATACACCTGAGAAACTTCGGCTGGACTATCTTAACTAGTATGATTCTTACAGGTACCTTTCACATATGACACAAGATGCATTTCCAGAGGTACTTACATAAAACACAAAATTACATAATCTAGACCAATGCATATCTTCAAAGAACACACTCAATATTCAATGAAAGAAAGGGAGTTTATTAATTAATAGGTTTACGGATGTGTAATAACAACAATAGGTGGGCAGGAACATTGGAGAGGACATTACAAAATAAGTAAGGAATATTTACTTAGTTGACATTCCATTGCCAAACAAAGCTTAAATAAGTGAAAATTAATCCCAGCAATAAGTAAGGTGTAGAAACCTTTCACAGTTTATTGAGCTCTGGGTTTGTCACTGTCCATGGTACTGAGCCAAACTGAACTTATCAATTTAATTAAGCAATGCTGCAGTGAAATAACACCAGGAATGTAACATTATGGTCTTTAATGCCTGCAAAACCTCATGCCATGACTTTAGCTGAAAACATTGTGATTTGTTGATGTTATAGTCATTTTAGTGATGTCCTGCATAGAACTGAATAGGACATGTTCAGGACTTTCTAATGTCATAAATTTAATATACTACAGTAAAAAAGCTTGAAACAACCCTCATATGATCCATGAGACACGTTGAACAAGATGACAGTGAGTTTTGTTGATAACATTGTGATTTGTTGATGTTATGGTCATTTTAGTGATGTCCTGCATAGAACTGAATAGGACATGTTCAGGACTTTCTAATGTCATAAATTTAATATACTGCAGTAAAAAAGCTTGAAACAACCCACATATGATCTATGAGACACGTTGAACAAGATGACAGTGAGTTTTGTTGATAACATTGTGATTTGTTGATGTTATAGTCATTTTAGTGATGTCCTGCATAGAACTGAATAGGACATGTTCAAGACTTTCTAATGTCATAAATTTAATATACTACAGTAAAAAAGCTTGAAACAACCCACATATGATCCATGAGACACGTTGAACAAGATGACAGTGAGTTTTGTTGATAACATTGTGATTTGTTGATGTTATGGTCATTTTAGTGATGTCCTGCATAGAACTGAATAGGACATGTTCAGGACTTTCTAATGTCATAAATTTAATATACTGCAGTAAAAAAGCTTGAAACAACCCACATATGATCCATGAGACACGTTGAACAAGATGACAGTGAGTTTTGTTGATAACATTGTGATTTGTTGATGTTATAGTCATTTTAGTGATGTCCTGCATAGAACTGAATAGGACATGTTCAAGACTTTCTAATGTCATAAATTTAATATACTACAGTAAAAAAGCTTGAAACAACCCACATATGATCCATGAGACACGTTGAACAAGATGACAGTGAGTTTTGTTGATAACATTGTGATTTGTTGATGTTATAGTCATTTTAGTGATGTCCTGCATAGAACTGAATAGGACATGTTCAGGACTTTCTAATGTCATAAATTTAATATACTACAGTAAAAAAGCTTGAAACAACCCACATATGATCCATGAGACACGTTGAACAAGATGACAGTGAGTTTTGTTGATAACATTGTGATTTGTTGATGTTATGGTCATTTTAGTGATGTCCTGCATAGAACTGAATAGGACATGTTCAGGACTTTCTAATGTCATAAATTTAATATACTACAGTAAAAAAGCTTGAAACAACCCACATATGATCCATGAGACACGTTGAACAAGATGACAGTGAGTTTTGTTGATAACATTGTGATTTGTTGATGTTATGGTCATTTTAGTGGTGTCCTGCATAGACATGCATGTGACACTGTTGTCTTGATGTGTAATTGTTTATATATATGGCAAAGATGCAAGAATTTTAACACAAGATTACGTAATTTGACAAAGGGAATAGGAACAATCTGATCCGTTTCCAGTTTATCTTCCTTTTAGGCTATTACAGTAACAAGTGTCTAGTTTCCGAGGTGCATTTGAATGCACCGCGCATACTTCATTCGGGTTGGCCGTAAACCGTTGTGTAGAAGCGCATGCAAGTTTCAAGTAGGAAGATCGCAGCAACGTCTTCCTGAAACGGGGATGGCGTGACCGCGGTATATTTTTGCTGTGACCTCTTCCGCTCTCATATAACACGCTAGCTCCTGATAGCAGCTGAAGCTAACTCTACTTACACTGCTGCGTTGAAACTCCTTGCCAGCACTTCTGCAACCGCAAAAAATCGTTGTTCGTAACGACGAGAGCAACATCTTTGTTGTCAAAGTCCACCAGAGCTCCTGTGATGCCGCTGTGCTGTTATGTATGATGCAGCGGGCTGTTGGTACCCGACTGCTTTACCTAACTCAGAATGACGCTGTTCAACTTTAACCTCATGACGTCACCAAAACTGAAGTTCGCTTTCGATTCAGAGTGTAGGTAAAGACTATTAAATGGCTTTTGTGCATTTATAATTATTACACGCCTGGCCCCAAAATATATAAATAAAATAAAATAAAAAGGAAAAAAGTAGCCACCTTGTTTTAACTAAGCAAATAGGCACGAGCCTCGTATTGGAAAATTACTCCATGGGCGATTATCTTTCAGCTGACAAGTTATTTAACCCCAACTGATGAGTTGCTTCTCATTTCCTAACAATGAGAAAGGACACATCCGTGGTCGTGGCATGCATCAAACAGAGAAAACATATAAAGAGATTGCAGAAACTGCTAAAATTGGGTTAAGAACTGTCCAACACATTATTAAAAACTGAAGGATAGTTGGGACCCATCATCTTCGAGGAAGAAATGTGGCTGGAAAGGCAGTTGAAGTGATGCACCCTTCATGCCTTGTGCCTACTGTACAAGCCTGTGGGGGCAGTGTTATGATCTGGGGTTGCTGCAGTTGCTCAGGTCTAGGTTCAGCAACAGTTGGCTATGTGTGCTCAGTGAATGAGGTCAGCTGACATGAATATATCGAATGACCAGATTATTTCATCAATGGATTTTTCTTTCCTGACAGCGCGGGTATGTTCCAAGATGACAATGCCAGAATTTGTAGGGCTCAAATTGTGAAAGGCTGGTTCAGGGGAACACGAGACATCGTTTACACATGGATTGACCACCACAGAGTCCAGACCGTAACCCCATTGATTAT
>JALJCO010009090.1:0-16250 GCA_023101725.1 Atherinomorus stipes
CACCCCTGTACTAGAAGGTGGACCTGATCAAGCAGGTGTGTGTAAATGTACTGCACTCTAAAATAAACTGAGTTCTGTATGCATGCAAAATCATGGCTCCAAACTCCTACACAAAAACTGTGGGTAAACTGCACCGGCACAATGGCATGCATGCACATGAACAACCTGATACACGTGTGATCTGTGAAAGATGAATGAAATGCCAAAGGATTTGTTTTAATGTAGACATCCTGGTAGGCTGTGTATGACAACACAGCAGTGCTACAACACTACAAGGAATAGTCAAATTAACAAGCTGAGGAAGGAGGAGGAGAGCGAAAGACAACAAAGTCCACACAATACACTGGGAGGTGGGGAAAGTCTGGGGGAACATTATGCAGAGCCTTGGCAAACAGTGGAACTACATTTACTCTAAACAGCTCTTCCACCGGCAGCGTTTCCACTTGGGAGCACTGCTGACAGCATCTCCTATCTTACTTTTCCATTTGAAAGGGAGGTACTGTTGACACCGCTGAGAACCGAGTGTGTTTTAAAGCTCCTAAAACACCAAGGGCCCAAAAGCTAAAAGTGTTTCAACCCACAACAGGTGTAACACAACAGCTTTTCAAACATTTCACAAAACTGCAGAATGCGCCTCTGTCTTCAGGACAAAAACTGGCCTACATTTCATTATTCTGCAAGTCATAGTTTAGAATAAGCGCATATGAGAAGAACAGGCCCACCCTGAACTGCTCGTGTTCTCCGTTTTACCACCAGGAGACGCAATACGGCTTCCTAAACCAGCTTATAAAAGGCAGATTGAGACAGCAGCATCATATGATCCCACTGGGGGGAAAAATAACATTTGGATTACTTTAAATTAGCATCCCCTTGAAGAAAATGCAGACTAATGGGTCAAGCTCACTTTATGCTGCTAATGGATCCAATTTTCCTCTAGACCCCACAATAAGTCATTTAAAGAATAAGTTGAAGAAAAGGCAAGTGGCTGTAATCAGCAGGGGGTGTTGATTACACCAGTCATTAAATTAAAGGGGAAAAAAATCTTCTCATTTGATCCATGCAAGAAGCACTTATAAATGAGTCATACTTGTCATTTATTTCTACTTTTTTACTTATTTAACAGCATGCTAAGCCTTCCTAAGACAAAAGGTGGAGGCGAGACGTTAAGATTGATGTTGTGTGGTGTATATATATATCGATATCGATATCTATATCAATACATATAAATATACACGTGTATATGTGTATAAGGTGTGTATAAGGTGCTTTTTAAAAAAGTTTGATTTGGTTTGACAGTTAAAGGAAGATTTCTACACATTCAAGTGCTAAAATCTGGATTGTGGTCAAGGTTCCTTTGCTGTTTTTAGAATTTAAACCATTGTTACGATTAATTGTTGCAGTGATAATATGCTTTAATTATTTTTGCAGACTTGAACCTGGTAAGTCTGGATATATATTACTACTGGTGATTTAAAGAGTGGCTAAATCTTCGGTGCTTTCATTGGAAATACCTGTAAAACTTTTGAATGTTGTCCAGTGAGCAGCAAAACAAAACCACACTGAAAAAAAAGCATGTTGGATTTACTTAATTCAATAGTTTACAATGGTTGCACACGGATGTTATTATTTGATTGATTTCAACTTTAAAACTGAGTTAAATTCACGCAAGTTATTCATATTCAATAAACCTGTGTATTTCATGTTCAAATAGTGTTATTAAAACATGCTTTGTAGAAGTAATTTGAGTTCTTGGAGCATTTTAAACCTGCACAGTTTTAGCACTTTGTCCCAAATTTATTCCATAACTTTTGCTCCAACACCATTTGTTGACTTATATGCTACATGTTATTTTCACATTACATCAAGGGCGTCCAGCTCTGGTACTCGAGGGCCACAATCCTACAGGTTTTCTAGGCCTCCTTTCTCCAATTCTTGGGACTTACACTATTTTGTCAAAAGTATTTGCTCACCCATCCAAATTATGGGAATTAGGTGTTCCAATCACTTTCATGGCCACAGGTGTATAAAATTATGCATGTAGACATGCAGACTGTTTGTACAAACATTTGTAAAAGAATGTGTCGCTCTCAGGAGCTCAGTGAATTCCAGCATGGAACTGTGATAGGATGCCACTTGTGCAACAAATCCAGTCATGAAATTTCCTTGCCCCTAAATATTCCACCGTCAAAGAAGAAAGTGGAAGTGTTTGGGAGAACAGTACTTGTCAGACAGCATTTTACCAAGTCTAAAGTTTGGTGGAGGGGGGACTATGGTGTGGGCTTGTTTTCAGGAGTTGGGCTTGACCCCTTAGTTTCAGTGAAATGAACTGTGAATGGTTTAGCATACAAAGACATTTTGGACAATTCCATGCTCCCAACTTTGTGCGAATAGTTTGGAGCTGGCCCCTTCCTCTCCCAACATGCCAAGCAGCGTTCTTCGGGGCACTGCTAGGCAACAATGGCTCTAGGAATGTACATACTGCATGTCACTGCACCATCAAAATGAGTCAGAAACAGTTTTGAATTCGGAAACTGATGTAGTTGCTCAAAATGAACGACTTTGCCAAAAACCTACAGGACGCCTTTAGTCGACTCAAAATGCAGCTGCAAAATGCTGCAGACCGATCAGGCTCAATAGTAAGACATTATTTTTTAGTTAGTTTTAAGATTTCAATATTTATTGAAGTTATAACAGAGCTGCTGCAGACTACATGCCTTAGTGATGTGATGGACTATTCATTAACCTCGTGGTTCACCAAGATTACATTCTCGGCTCACATATTTAATATTTTATGAAAATTCAGCCAATAGAAATGTTTTTAAAAAAAGGTTTTCAAACAACTATGTTTTCAAAAGCAAAGTGAAAGGAAAGGATACAAATGCCATAGTTATATGATGATAATAGGTGAACAAATTGTAGGCAGGTGTAGGTAAAATAAAGGGCCAAACTTTTTACTAAAGACAATAAACTGTCACCAACTTAGCAATGATTGTACAGACGTAATGTTTGACCATCACAGCTGATGGTTTCACTCTACTATATGGTTCTACTGTACACCAGAGCACTGTGCATGTCAACAAACTAGTTTGTTTGGAGTGAAACAAAGCTGACTGGTTATAATGGTGTGAACAGTTAACAGGAGTCCCTTCTCTTTTCCCATATATCATGTTGAAACGAATGTGAAATGGCATTCAATTTGTTGTAAGGGGGAAAAAAAGAATTCATCCCTCACCTAACCAAGAATATCAAATAAAAAGTGACAGCCCTCATAAACAGCAAGGCAGATATTGGTGAATTAGGCTGGCAGTGGATCACATACATACAGTGTTCTTCATAAATCCCTCATGGTCAGGTAGGCACCGTAAATACAGCACAGGGATGTTAGACTGCCACTGCAGATAACATCTGCTGTGAGGTTAATCCTGAATAAAAGCAGCTACAGTGTAAGACTGCAGGGGAATCCTGGTCGGACCAGAACCAGTTCTTGCTAAAAGCAGACTGTGCCAATGCAACGGATTCCACTCTCAGCAAGGGGGGGCCTGGAACTCGATGTCCAGCCTCATCTGTGGACAATTAACAGTATGTGTCTTTATTTGTTACCTGCTCTAACGTAAATGTACAATACAAGCTTAACTCACTTGCTGCCATTCATGTCTATTAACGTTAATTGCGGGTTATAATAGGGGGAGCTGAAGAATTGTCTGGGGGAGTCGGCGTAAGTGCAGCAGAAGTGGATGGATAGAGGGAATGAGGGAGGGAGGGATAGAAACATAGACGTTTCTGTCAAACGTTATGTTGTGAAACAAACTTCTTGTGGTTTACTGCTCATAGCTAATGAATAATAATTTTGCCACCAAACTCTTTTCTCAGCGTTTTTTTTTTTTGTTTCATAGAAGTAAACAGCTGCTCAATTTTTGGAGGCGTCACTAAAGTAAAAAATATTGGCTTTAAAGTCACCTCCACTTGAAGCGCATTGCTGCATAAAAAGCTTGTTTTCTTAGCTTTTTGATGAAAGGCAGCATTTTTGCTGTAACTACCCCATGTTCTACTGCAGATTACTAAAGAATGGAAAAAGTTATAAACATTTTTTTTTTCTGATGAAAGAATCAAGTCTAAGCTTTCCTTTGGTAGAATCGGTGTTTACACAGGGACAGTACACAATGTTCTGTGGCTCTCCAAAAATCAGTGAAAATGCTTAAAAATCTTGGCAATGTGGATCACTCTGCTCTGAAAACATTTGGCAGTCAATGAGTTAAGGAAGTATTACACAAGACTCCAACCTTTAAACTTGGTGTTTTTTGACTCGTTTGGTGACACAGTGACATCTACGCATTTCTAAAACTGTCAATTGCCAGCAGCATCCCGAGGCTGAGAAACTGCACTAGCTACACAACTTTCTCATCTGGGGCACAGCAATATTGCAGCCAAGTTTCACATATGCTCCGTGCCACACACTACATACTAAAAAATGCTGGGTTTTTTTTCATCAACCCAACTGCTAAATGTGAAACTTAGTTTGAGTTCTTCTTAGGATTACTTTTGTGAACCCATGCATTAAATTAAACACAGCTGATTTTTTTTTTTTTTTTTTCTAACCCTAATCATTGAATTAGGTACGTTTCCAGGGGGTGGGGCTATTTTCAAAACTCATCTAATCTAGATCACAAAAGCTCATGGGAAATTGTGACTCACAATAAACCAAATAAAGGTGATTTATCTGTTCTTGGTCATCCTGTCATCATCCAGTGCAGCTTGTGAGAGCCAAATTCCACAGCTGGTTCAGAAATGGAGAACACAACTGGAAGCAGAGATGGTGGGTGACATCTTGTTTACCCAGCAATCTCAGAATAACATGAATAAAGTCTCCAAGTGGCAAAATAAAAGACTAGATACTAATCAGATGAGCGTTTTGTGTGTTGCGCCATCTTGCGGTGCCTCCATTGCTTGGGGAACTAGTCCCAATTACCTCGTATCTGCCAACATGGAAAGCAGTGTGAATATCTGGATTTACAACGTTGGACAGTCGTCTAACGAAATAATAACCTACAGGTATGTTATCTGGAGATCTGAGTTATTCTGACATATTATCTTTTACATTGGAGCATTAACCCTTGTGTGGTGTTCGGGTCTGTGGGACCCATTTTCATTTTTTAGTAAAAGAAAAATTATACAATTAATTAATTTTTCAAACTAAAACTCACTGGCCTTGGCTCATTTTATATGAAGAACATATATCAGAATATATTTTTAATGACCACACACCGTACACCCCCCACACATTTCTATTACATATAAGATGTTCGGGTCCACTGGACCCGGGGCTAATAAAAGTGTGGAAATTGATGTTCTGTGTACCACCACTCTGTCCTTCTGTCCGGGCCTGCTGTTCCTGTGCGTGTGTTTCTGCACCTGCAGGTCCCGCACAAGGTTGCAACATTGTTGCAAAAATTTTAAATTAAAAAATCAACACTGTCTGCTCTTGTTTTCCCGCACATTTGACCCTCTTTCTTGCCGGAAAGTTTTTTTTTTTTTTTTTTTGCACAAATTGGAAGCAGGACACTATAAATATACCTTTGCCAGTGTGGTTACTCATCACAACCAATCAAGATGGCCAAAAGGTATTCTGTGCAGAAGGCTCTGGAATTGATTTTGGAAGAGAGAGAGATATTTGATGATTACTTATAAGAAGAGGATTCAGAAGAAGAGGGTCACATTTCTGAAAATTCAGTCTGACAGTGACTTTGATGAATATGACGAGATTGAGCATCAGCCAGTTTCAAAGCGAAGATGAACCCCAGGACCAGACGATCAGCAGCCTATCACAGGACCAGCCCATCAGCATCTAACCCCAGGACCAGGCCGTCAGCACCTAACCCAAGGACCAGACCATCAGCAGCCAATCACAGGACCAAGCTGTCACCACCCAACCCCACTACCAAGCCTTCAGCAGCCAACCCCAGGACCAGAGCATCACCACCTAACCCCAGGACCAAGCCCTCAGCAGCCAACCCCAGGACCAGGGTGTTACCACCTAACCCAAGGACCAAGCCTTCAGCAGCCAACCCCAGGACCAGAGCATCACCACCTAACCCCAGGACCAAGCCCTCAGCAGCCAACCCCAGGACCAGGGTGTTACCACCTAACCCAAGGACCAAGCCTTCAGCAGCCAACCCCAGGACCAGGGTGTTACCACCTAACCCAAGGACCAAGCCTTCAGCAGCCAACCCCAGGACCAGGGTGTTACCACCTAACCCAAGGACCAAGCCTTCAGCAGCCAACCCCAGGACCAGGGTGTTACCACCTAACCCAAGGACCAAGCCTTCAGCAGCCAACCCCAGGACCAGGGTGTTACCACCTAACCCAAGGACCAAGCCTTCAGCAGCCAACCCCAGGACCAGGGTGTTACCACCTAACCCAAGGACCAAGCCTTCAGCAGCCAACCCCAGGACCAGGGTGTTACCACCTAACCCAAGGACCAAGCCTTCAGCAGCCAACCCCAGGACCAGGGTGTTACCACCTAACCCAAGGACCAAGCCTTCAGCAGCCATTCCCAGGACCAGGGCATCAGCACCTTACTCCGGGACCAAGCCATAGCAGCCAACCCCAGGACCACGGCGTCAGCACCTAACCCTAGAACCAAGCCGTAGCAGTGAACCCCATGACCAGGCCATGAGCAACCAACCCCATGACCAGACCATCAGCAGCCAGCCACAGGAACAGGCCCTCAGCACCTAACCCCAGGACCAGGGTGTCAGCAACCAACCCCAGAAGCAAGTTGTCAGCAACCAACCCCAGGACCAGAACATGACAGTCGACATGGAGCAAGTAAAGAAATACAGATATCAAAAAATTTAGAAATTGAATGTTCTACTTTTTCAAGTTAGTTCAAAGAAATAAAAGTCAATAGTCTTGAAAAACATTGTTTCACTTGTAAATTTATGTAAATGATTTTAATTAATTTTCTTTATGTTTTAAGTAATAAGTGCTAAGTGTGGTCCAACAAAGGTAAAGGGGAACTTTAACCACTTATGATGTTTATACTGCTTGTGATTGGAATGAAGTAAACATCTGTAGAGTATTTTGACATAAAAGTGTTGGATTGTGAAGCATTAAAAACCACAAAATGCAACGGGTCCACCAGACCCACAAACACTGGCTGAGTAACAACAATATGAACACCACACAAGGGTTAATGTAAACTATTATTCATCTCCAGAAGCTGGCTTTAATGACAAGCCACACTGAAATAACACGCACATCTCGTGATTACTTAGCTTATCAAAGTTTAAAAAATTTAACTCTTTCAAAGGTCGTTGCATTTCTATTCTGTCATATATTGTATTTGGCTTTTGGTATTGTTTAAGGACTATAAAGATCATGCAGCCTTCACATGTCCAGCAGATGAAACTTAAGGCTGCAGGACACTGTCTTCCTGATCAGTTTGTGTTTGCGACTGAATTATTTTAATTTTACAGTCCCAATGTTGTCCTGATCAGAGCAAATAACGTTATATTTCACAATATCTCCCAGATTAATCACTAATTGGCAGCAACACCACATCTGTCTCTGTAAGCATTAGCGAGCATCATAACGTTATCTGCGTCATTTTGGGCAGCATAGAAACGTGAAATAAACTGTCACATTAATGAGTGTCCTCCTCTGCTCTGTATGTCCGCGGTATTCCTTCCCGATATGAACACACCATAGACTGTTAATAGAGATGGACGTAGTATCTGGTTACATCTGAATACAGCAAAGTGAAGCCAGTTGGGCGTGTCCCACCGTCACCATCTTGCCGTGTCACGTGTGTCGTCACTCCTGGAAAATACTAAATCAGGCACGGCGCAGCAAATAATTGACAGCCAACGCACTCTGGGCTAAATGCAAACTGAGCTAACTTTAACTAACAGGGGCTAATGAAGTTTAGCCTCCCAAGCGGTGGGATAACGGTAAGACATGTTTGGACTTGCTGTTAGTTGACTAAAACCACCATTTTGCTACTTTGCTTCAAACTAAGACCTTACTGAGAGCAAACAGGGAGCTAATAGTTTCTGGTCTGCCGCATGTCAATCAAAAGGATACGCCCCCCAATTAATGTGTATTTTAAGATTAAAGAACATCTAAGCAGATGAGTTATATAAAAAAAATTTGCCCCCGTCACAGTTGACATGAAGGTAAACTTGACCTATTAAACCTAAAATGATTTTTTGAACCAGGCTGTAAACATGTTTATTTCTGCTGTGAAGTTAGCCTTTTTAACATGGGAGTCTGTGGGGATTTGTTCTGATTTGGAGCCACCCTCTAGCGAATTAAGAAAGAAATACAGTTTTTGTGCAACGCAGAAGTGGGCTCACTGTTCTCCAGTGGAGTTTGCACCTTGGAACACACTGACATCAGTGGACTGAGCAGCAGCACCATCCAGTTTTATCACAGACAGCAGTCATCTTCATGAAATAAATGTCTGTGATCCTCTCATTCACTTATCACCACAATTAAAGTTTTCCACTACTGTTCCAATAACCACAAATGTGACAGTACTTCCAGATTTCCTCCATATTGTTAAAAAAGTGAGATTCTCATCTGTTCTAATTACACACTGTACAATTTGTCATATCATAATGCGTGAATTAAAAAAACAACATCATTGACAACATGCATAAAGTCACCCATCTTTAGAATCAATCCCACAACCTTCTGCTCAGCAGCCTGTTGCCCTAGCCACTGCACTAAACAACTAAAGGTATTGATATGAGGTGCATGTTTGAGATCTGTTAGGCGGAGGTTCAATTCTAGGGTGGGATTTTTACATGTTGCCATATGAATTGCCTCAAAGCAGATCGGCTATTGTTTATTGCCCTGCATTTTTTAACAAATAGCCTACTTTTTTTTTCTTTCATTGGAGATGCAGGGCATTTGAGAAATGCGACAGTTATATTTCATCTTAATGCTGCTGACAAGAGCGCTTCTCGGGGTCGCACCCAAAATTAATAAATAAAAGAATGCGACAAAAGTTGAGACAAGGATACAAACACCACTCTCCCAGATGGAAGGCGGGCGTGGAAACCATTTGACCAAACAGGTATCCACACAAATAAGACTAAAAATGAAAGGATCTTAAACTGTCACGCTACAATTAAAAACTTCTATCCTTTGACATTATTGTGTTCTAGTTCCATTCAATGGCGAACGCAGGCCCACCATCGCATTTACGTTGCCATGGTGACTCGTCGGGGCTCCATTGATGCTGGCTTTTTGACATGGTAGCGCATAAAACCCCAGGTTGAACTACAGTTGATTAAACCAACTCAAATCAGCTGTTCAGGGACTGAAAACTCAGAGTTTCGTATCTCCCCTGTAGATCAACTCAGAGTTCAGGGTTACACTCAGAGTTTGTTGAACCTGCTTCGTGAAACGGACCTCAGGATTCATTCTAGATTATCTAACTCCCGCCAAAATGAACACATGAAATAAATTAGCCCATATTGAACGGACCTTTTGTAAACCAAAGTGAAGTTACAATAAAGATTTATGAGGGTGAAAAAGTAAAAAATAAAATAAAGATCTCCATAAGAAACAGCCTAACTTTTAGTTATTTATGTATCTATTTATTTATTTATTTATTTATTTATCTATTTATTTATTTATTGTAAAAAAATCTTTTTTTAATTGTCCGGGGACAGTGAAAATGCCCCAGCATTGTTTTAACATTGCAGTGGCTTTAATTTCTCCTGAACATAAAATTGAGCATTGAGATAACATTTCAGATAATATCAGAGTGACTGTGTGTGATTAGAATTCTGTGAGAGAAACGCCATCTCCTGGTGATACCCTGTATTTCAATATATGGGTGGAGTTAGAGTAAACATTGACACTCCCAGCAGAAAGAGGGGGGCCACTCCAGTGGCTGGAATTTGGAGGGAAATTGGCTGGAACTTGGCTGGAAAACGGAGGCTATTCGGCTGGCTTTCAGCCTGAAGGGAACCTTTAAAACTGCTACTACTGTATACAGAAAGGCTCCCCAGGCAATGGCGGACAGTCTAGTTGTGGTATTTGGCCGGATTAGTCTTTAGTCAAGTGGTTCAGTGCGATATTATGCAAGTTTTTTTTTTAAAAAGAGAGCTCCGAGAAATAAACTTTCAAATAACCTACGTAGTAGACAGTGTTATTCTCTCTTTTTTTTGTTACTGTAAATAAAAACAACATAGCAACAGTAGGTTATCAAATTAAATATCTAACAGGAATGAATGAACTTAGAAAAGAAACACAATGATGGGAGGGACTGGTGTTAACATGATCTACTGTGAGCGCTTTGAGTGCTCTGCAAGAAAAAGCACAATATAAATCTAATCCACGAGGTCGAATAACAGGCATGGGCAAGGAGGGGCAAAGCCCCCCTAAATGCCATGACCCCCCCCCCCCCCCCCAAATATGATGGCATGCAAAAATCCCAAATTGAAAAATTATTTCAAGGAAAATGGTCAGAGCGCATTCTGCTCTCTCTCTCTCTCCCTCTATCAAAGTAGCTACTGATTGGTAGCTATGGTAGATACATAGGAAGGGTGCGTCCAGTCCGAGCTCTGCGTCTCATTCACACTCACAGTCCAGCACACAGACATGCTGCCGTTAGCTCAGCCACTGTTTTCAGATTTCTTCCGCCCTCTGTCACAAAATGATTTGGTTACTCTTTCTCTCAACGTGTTCTCGTTCTCTCTATGTCTCTCTTATCGCTCTCTCTGTTGTAATTTTAACAGTCGAGTCACTATGCGCAGATTTCTGGTTGCTAAAGCTAAAGCTAGCACAGCGAAGCTGCCAGCGGCAGAACAGCGGCATTAGCAGCAGCAGAGCGATCATTACTGCTCCTCCATAGTGACTCGCCACGAATTCTAACCATTCTAATGTGAGAGCTCTTTCTCCACTTTGTCTCATGTTTTCCCCCTTCCACCGCACAATGCTACATGTGAGGAAAATGTAAGTTTCTCTGGCTCACAAGAAGGCTATAACAACAGGTGTGAATATGGACGCATTTGTTAGGACTTTAACACAGAAAAGCAGACGACTGATGTTATAATGACTGATAAGAGCCATGCTGTGTTAAGAACTAAAGAAATAAAAATGACAAAAAATACACAAAAAAGAAATAGATAGATAGATAGATAGATAGATAGATAGATAGATAGATAGATAGATAGATAGATAGATAGATAGATAGATAGATAGATAGATAGATAGATAGATAGATAGTGGTTATTGTCAGGAAGAGAAAACAAGATAAAACCTAATAAGACCAATCAAATGGATCAAAGAGAGACAGAGATGTGGATAGATGTACTGACATGATGATAGCATAGTTAGTATAGTTTTCTATGCATTTTAGGGGTTTGGGGGATTTGACACCCCCAAAATTTTCTGGCTGCGTCGCCCTTGCCCCCCCCCCCCCCCCCCCCTTATATGCTACCTGCACCTCCTAGTGGGGCTGTCTAAATCCGGGCCTGCTAATCCATTGTTATTATTCTTCCATGCTGGTCGGGTCACAGATAAACATCAGCAGGTCGGGTTCGGATTTGATGGGAAGATATGATTGATAATCATCCTTGCGGGTTTCGGGCGGCACCGGTTTGAAAAATTTTACCCATCCAGAACTCTTAACAGCCCTGGATCAGTCAGTGTAAAAACATGACTTCATTTTTTTTATTATTTTTTAGTTTAGTTTATTGTTTATCATGATAGCATCATTTGCCATCTTCATAGCAGGGACGCCCCCAAGGGGAGGCCAGGGGTGGCCAGTGCCCCCCTGAACAAAAAGCTGGCCACCCCACTGGCCACCCCTGCAAAAATGATATTTTTTAATTTATATCAATTTTCTATGTACTATTAATGGTGCAGCAGGCTTTGCTTATATTTGTCAAAATCTTTATACACTGAAAAAAGTGACTTTTCGGTGCAATAAACTCTATTAGAGTAACTGTCATAATTTCTACCTTGTATTTTTAAGATTCAGTAAGAACTAGAGTTTCTTAAGTAAAATTTAACATTTTATTAAAGGAACACATGATTTATAGGGAAAAAGTAACTTTTACTTCGGTTTCCTCATATTATTTAAATGTTTAATAGATGTAAGTCCATAAACCTTAAATTTTACATAAACTTTACTCTGAAAGTGTGGGGTTTCGAAACGAATGCACGGCGCATGCGCACAGAAAGTGACACTGCTCCGGACGTGACGGCAACATCACTCAGCAAGGCGTTGCACGTACAACCGGCAGGTAAGTTTTTACCGCTCTGTTTTAAATCTGTGATAACATATACATCTGCATGTAGTTTGACGCAAGGTATTTCGCTGTTCAAAAGTCAATTTAAAGTTTGCATGACGCCACATTAGCCGTGCTGGTCGGTCTGTAGTGGGAGCCCAGCTAACAGAGGAACGTTAGGCGAATGTTAGGACGTCTAGACATCGACATGGCAACGTTCGCAGCCCTCCTAATGCGGACGTTCCTGCAACGTTCCGGCCTCGTTTGCATAAGGGTTAGTAAAACAGCAAGTATATTCCAGCCCTTAGGGCTGGAATATACTTGCTGTTGGCGACGCGTCCGCGTCCGCATCATGGCGCCCACGCGCTCCCAGCGTACCTACGGCACGTAGGTCGCTCGCGTTAACGCGAGGTAACGTGCCGCATGGGTTATAGAGCCTATTTAAACCTTTAGGGGACGTTTAGGTAACATTCACGAAATGTTGCCTGAAGTTACTGTTTGTTGGGAGGGCTGCAGTTTTTCCCGAGGAAAATAACTAAAGTTTGGACATTAAAAAAAGCACCAATGTATAACGTTTATCAACTGATATCAACATAGTAAAACATGGTTTTGTTCTCTGTCAAACTTTTGGCAGCAACACTGAAGTAACGTTAGTGAATCAGCATCGTGCATTTAAAGTGTGGGGGCGCTGATGAACGTCTGTTTTATCTAGCGAGACAAAACAAAATGTTCATTTACACTTGTTCATGTTACAGTTTATTTCTTTAGTCTTATTAAAATATGTTTCTATTTACCAACAGGAAGCAAATCAGCTCATCATTTTCATTATTCAGGCAAGTCTAAAATATTGTATGCATGATATAATAGTGTGTAGTTATTTTTCCTTATGTATTCATCACAGCGTAAAGTTAAATTGTGGCTGAATATTTTACACCATTGTTTTAATACCATAAATTGTATCTCTTTATTTTCAGGGTGCCCTTTGGAGGAGCCAGTGGACAGCTGAAGTCTAGGGAGAGGAGGTCAAGAAAAATTCATCAGGGAGAAAGAGTAGGCCTCTTGTGATATGAGATGGTGGTGCAAAAGATGCAATTTTAGGTCATCAAAACGCTTAGAGCTCATAAAACATTATACTAGGTTGAAGCATCCACACACTGTCCAAGGCCGGACACTACCCTGCTTGTACTCAGATTGTCCTTGTTTATTTAGAAGTTTGTGTCTTGTATGTAATTCCAGTAGCTTTAGCACAGAGAAGCAATATTTTGAACACCTCGGGACTCATCTGAAAAAGTACGAAACCGTTAATTGTGTTTTTAAAGATTGTGACTACAGTACGAATATATATTCTACTTTTGCTTCGCATAAAAGTAGGAAGCACAATCCTCACTGCATTGAAGATTTTAAAAATACTGTTTTCCAGACACAATCAAGTCAGGCAAGCGAAGTAACAGAGGATAGTAGTTTGATTGAAAGTGAAGTTACTTCTGATGCAACATTTGTCCAAGAGGGTGAAGATTTAGTCCAGGTAATTGTTGATGAGCTCGGTTCATTATTGCTTAAATTAGACTGTATATTCAATGTGCCAAGAAGATGTATAGATGAAATTGTAGAGGAGCTTCAATTTATTACTTGTTCAGCATCTGCACCTGTTATAAGAAATATTGTCCATAACACATTACAAAACCATAACTGCACTGTTGATGAAGTGGTGGTCAGAGATTTAGTAAAAAGTCTTTGCCAGTTAAATCCTGTTAGTGTAGCCTTTAGTAAAGAAGGTCCTCTTGGAACGGCATACAAGAGAAATAGTTATTTAAAAGAACATTTCTCTGTTGTTGAACCTGTTGAGTATGTACTAGATGCAAAAGAAGGAAGGAGCTTTCAGTATATACCTATTTTGAAATCCTTGTCACAAGTTCTGAAAAATACTGACGTCCAGGAGAAGGTTTTGAAAAGTGTAAGACATTGTGGTTCTTCATGTCAGTACACTAGTTTTCATGATGGTACCCACTTTAAGGAAAACACATTTCTTTGTGGAGAAGAGTTAAGGCTTTCACTTCTGCTTTACTGTGATGACTTTGAAATATGGAACCTCTCGTAGGAAGCACAAAGTGACAGGAGTTTACTGGGTGTTTGCTGATATTCCATCTGTATTGAGGTCTACATTATCATCTATTTACTTGTCAGTTTTGTGCAAGGCAGACGACATTAAGAAATTTGGTTATCCCAAAGTGCTAGATCCATTGTTAAGTGATTTGAAAAGACTTGAAGAAGATGGTCTCTTTGTGCCCTGTTTAGGAAAAATAATAAAGGGCACTGTATTTTCTGTGATTGCCGATAACCTGGGTGCCCACTCAGTTGGGGGGTTTATTGAAAGTTTCAGTGGGTCACATATTTGCAGATTTTGTTTAGGAGAGAGATCCCACTTTCAGGAATTTGAGGTCAGGACAGGAGCATTCACAGCTAGAACAAAAGAGAATCACAAGTTGGACATTGCAGCAGCATTCACTAATAGCACTCAAAGTCGTGGAGTTAAAAGACAGTGTACAATTACTGAAAGATTAAATCATTTTCATGTGACAACAGGTTACCCACCTGATGTACTTCATGATTTACTCAAGGGTATTGTACCTTTAGAACTGGCATTGTGTTTAGATATTTTGATAAAGAAAAAGTATTTCTCTCTTGAAGAGCTCAATAGAATAATCAAACAGTTTCCATACAAGTGGAAAGACAGGACAAATTGTCCCCAAGCTATACCACCAACCTTTGCCTCCCGTAAAACCATTGGTGGTAATGCAACTGAAAATTGGTGCTTATTGAGACTACTTCCACTTATGATTGGCTCCAAAGTACAGGAAGAAGAACAAGCGTGGCAGTTGCTGATGGTGCTCAAAGATCTTGTTGAGCTGGTTATGTCACCTATTCACACAGATGAAAGCATTGGTTTCCTTGACAGCCTGATATCTGAGCACAGACATAGATTTACCAGTGTTCTTCCACAAGTAAACCTGATCCCAAAACCCCATTTTGTAGAGCACTATCCCCAGCTCATTAAATCATTTGGCCCTCTAGTGTCCCTATGGACAATGAGGTTTGAAGCTAAGCACCGCTTCTTTAAGAAAGATCGTAAGACAGACTAGTTGCTTTCGTAACATTTTAAAATCTATGGCAAATAAACACCAGTCCATGATTGCATGCCATCTTCATGCATCAACTGTGAAGAAGCCTGCTGTGTCTGTCTCAAAGATGTCAAGAGTTCCATTAGAAGTTGTAAATGAAAATGTACAGGAATTTCTATCACAGACATTTCCTGAGGAGACTGGTGTTAATTTGACCAGCCAGGCAGAATTTCAGGGCACCAGTTACACTGTTGGCATGATGTTAGTATATGGCTCTACTGCTGGGCTGCCTGACTTTGCTGAGATACTGCAAATCATCATTGTCCAGGACACCTTAGTGTTTGTAGTGAAACTGCAAAGTGCGTGGTACTCTGAGCACTTCAGATGTTTCAAGTTGGAGTCCACGAGAGTTGTCAAAGTAATCGAGCTGTCACAACTCACTGACACATACCCATTGGCTACTTATGCAGTGGACGGCGATCGCATGGTTTCTCTGAAACACTAGATCTGCTTGTCAAATTAGGTAAAATAACCCAAATTCATGCATGTTTTTCTACTTATTTCTTCAGCTGACTGTTAGAAACAGATGCCATTTTAAGATCTTTGAAAATACACTGGAACATCAGACAAATTAATATTTTCTGGTTTCTTGAGATTACCCAAAAGTGATATACTTTTAAGTTTTTTTTTTTTCTTCTTTTCTTTTAACTTGTCCTGTCCAGCATCGTAGCAGACTAAATATCTTAGGCAAATATTTATTTACAACTGTTCTGAAAAATAGAAAACATTAAATGAAAAAAAAAACAAATGTTAAATTTATTCTAAAAAAACAAAATATATCCAAAAAAAACAGCTGCAGTAACATGTAACTGAACGAAGTACA
>JALJCO010009093.1:0-12500 GCA_023101725.1 Atherinomorus stipes
CAAACACGTAACAGCAGATAAACAAACACGTAACAGCAGATAAACAAACACGTAACAGCAGATAAACAAACACAGGTAACAGAACAGCAGATAAACAAACACAAAACAGCAGATAAACAAACATGAAACAGCAGATAAACAAACACAGAACAGCAGATAAACAAACATGGAACAGCAGATAAACAAACACGTAACAGCAGATAAACAAACACAGAACAGCAGATAAACAAACATGAAACAGCAGATAAACAAACATGAAACAGCAGATAAACAAACATGGAACAGCAGATAAACAAACACAGAACAGCAGATAAACAAACATGAAAGAGCAGATAAACAAACATGAAACAGCAGATAAACAAACATGAACAGCAGATAAACAAACACAGAACAGCAGATAAACAAACATGAAACAGCAGATAAACAAACATGAACAGCAGATAAACAAACATGAAACAGCAGATACAAAAAAATAAACAGCAGATAAACAAACACGTAACAGCAGATAAACAAACACAGAACAGCAGATAAACAAACAGAACAGCAAGATAAACAAACACAGAACAGCAGATAAACAAACATGAACAGCAGATAAACAAACATGAAACAGCAGATAAACAAACACAGAACAGCAGATAAACAAACATGAAACAGCAGATAAACAAACACAGAACAGCAAATAAACAAACACAGAACAGCAGATAAACAAACACAGAACAGCAGATAAACAAACATGAAACAGCAGATAAACAAACATGAAACAGCAGATAAACAACATGAAACAGCAGATAAACAAACACAGAACAGCAGATAAACAAACATGAAAAAGCAGATAAACAAACACAGAACAGCAGATAAACAAACACAGAACAGCAGATAAACAAACATGGAACAGCAGATAAACAAACATGAAACAGCAGATAAACAAACATGAAACAGCAGATAAACAAACACAGAACAGCAGATAAACAAACATGAAACAGCAGATAAACAAACAGAACAGCAGATAAACAAACAGAACAGCAGATAAACAAACATGAAACAGCAGATAAACAAACATGAAACAGCAGATAAACAAACAGAACAGCAGATAAACAAACATGAAACAGCAGATAAACAAACAGAACACAGCAGATAAACAAACATGAAACAGCAGATAAACAAACATGAAACAGCAGATAAACAAAAAGAACAGCAGATAAACAAACATGGAACAGCAGATAAACAAACATGAAACAGCAGATAAACAAACATGAAACAGCAGATAAAAACAAACAGAACAGCAGATAAACAAACATGAAACAGCAGATAAACAAACACAGAACAGCAGATAAACAAACAGAACAGCAGATAAACAAACATGAAACAGCAAAATAACAAACACGGAACAGCAGATAAACAAACATGAAACAGCAGATAAACAAACAAGTAACAGCAGATAAACAAACACAGAACAGCAGATAAACAAACATGAAACAGCAGATAAACAAACACAGAACAGCAGATAAACAAACACAGAACAGCAGATAAACAAACATGAAACAGCAGATAAACAAACATGAAACAGCAAATAAACAAACATGAAACAGCAGATAAACAAACACAGAACAGCAGATAAACAAACACAGAACAGCAGATAAACAAACATGAAACAGCAGATAAACAAACATGAAACAGCAGATAAACAAACATGAAACAGCAGATAAACAAACACAGAACAGCAGATAAACAAACATGAAACAGCAGATAAACAAACATGGAACAGCAGATAAACAAACATGAAACAGCAGATAAACAAACACAGAACAGCAGATAAACAAACACAGAACAGCAGATAAACAAACATGAAACAGCAGATAAACAAACACAGAACAGCAGATAAACAAACATGAAACAGCAGATAAACAAACATGAAACAGCAGATAAACAAACACAGAGACAGCAGATAAACAAACATGAAACAGCAGATAAACAAACATGAGGAGACAGCAGATAAACAAACATGAGAGCAGCAGATAAACAAACACAGAACAGCAGATAAACAAACATGGAACAACAGATCAACAAACATGAAACGGGGAGGGCAGGCGGATAAACAAACATGGAAGCAGCAGATAAACAGAACACAGAACAGCAGATAAGCAGGCACAGAACAGCAGATGAACAAGCGAGAGCAGCAGATAAAGAGCAGGCATGAAACAGGCGAGATGAAGCAGGCATGAAGCAGCGGAGTAAGCAGCACACGGAACAGCAGATAAACAAACATGGAACAGCAGATAAACAGAAGCACAGAACAGCAGATAAACAAACAAGGCAGACAGGCAGATAAACAGAACGGAAGGACGGAGCAGATAAACAAACACAGAACAGCAGATAAACAAACACAGAACAGCAGATAAACAAACATGAAACAGCAGATAAACAAACATGGAACAGCAGATAAACAAACATGAAACAGCAGATAAACAAACAGAACAGCAGATAAACAAACATGAAACAGCAGATAAACAAACATGGAACAGCAGATAAACAAACAGAACAGCAGATAAACAAACACAGAACAGCAGATAAACAAACAGAACAGCAGATAAACAAACATGAAACAGCAGATAAACAAACATGAAACAGCAGAAAAACAAACATGAAACAGCAGATAAACAAACAGAACAGCAGATAAACAAACATGAAACAGCAGATAAACAAACACAAACAGCAGATAAACAAACACAGAACAGCAGATAAACAAACATTAAACAGCAGATAAACAAACACAAAACAGCAGATAAACAAACATGAAACAACAGATAAACAAACACGTAACAGCAGATAAATAAACACAGAACAGCAGATAAACAAACACAGAACAGCAGATAAACATGAAACAGCAGATAAACAAACATGAAACAGCAGATAAACAAACATGAAACAGCAGATAAACAAACACAGAACAGCAAATAAACAAACACAGAACAGCAGATAAACAAACACAGAACAGCAGATAAACAAACATGAAACAGCAGATAAACAAACATGAAACAGCAGATAAACAAACATGAAACAGCAGATAAACAAACATGAAACAGCAGATAAACAAATATGAAACAGCAGATAAACAAACATGAAACAGCAGATAAACAAACATGGAACAGCAGATAAACAAACATGAAACAGCAGATAAACAAACATGAAACAGCAGATAAACAAACATGAAACAGCAGATAAACAAATATGAAACAGCAGATAAACAAACATGAAACAGCAGATAAACAAACATGGAACAGCAGATAAACAAACACGGAACAGCAGATAAACAAACATGAAACAGCAGATAAACAAACATGAAACAGCAGATAAACAAACACAGAACAGCAGATAAACAAACATGAAACAGCAGATAAACAAACATGAAACAGCAGATAAACAAACACAGAACAGCAGATAAACAAACACAGAACAGCAGATAAACAAAAATGAAACAGCAGATAAACAAACATGAAACAGCAGATAAACAAACACAGAACAGCAGATAAACATGAAACAGCAGATAAACAAACATGAAACAGCAGATAAACAAACATGAAACAGCAGATAAACAAAAATGAAACAGCAGATAAACAAACATGAAACAGCAGATAAACATGAAACAGCAGATAAACAAACATGAAACAGCAGATAACCAAACACGAAACGGCAGATAAACAAACACAGAACAGCAGATAAACAAACATGAAACAGCAGATAAACAAGCATGAAACAGCAGATAAACATGAAACAGCAGATAAACAAACATGAAACAGCAGATAACCAAACACGAAACGGCAGATAAACAAACACAGAACAGCAGATAAACAAACATGAAACAGCAGATAAACAAGCATGAAACAGCAGATAAACAAACACAGAACAGCAGATAAACAAACATGAAACGGCAGATAAACAAACACAGAACAGCAGATAAACAAACATGAAACAGCAGATAAACAAACATGAAACAGCAGATAAACAAACAGAACAGCAGATAAACAAACATGAAACAGCAGATAAACAAACATGAAACAGCAGATAAACAAACATGAAACAGCAGATAAACAAAAATGAAACAGCAGATAAACAAACATGAAACAGCAGATAAACATGAAACAGCAGATAAACAAACATGAAACAGCAGATAACCAAACACGAAACGGCAGATAAACAAACACAGAACAGCAGATAAACAAACATGAAACAGCAGATAAACAAGCATGAAACAGCAGATAAACATGAAACAGCAGATAAACAAACATGAAACAGCAGATAACCAAACACGAAACGGCAGATAAACAAACACAGAACAGCAGATAAACAAACATGAAACAGCAGATAAACAAGCATGAAACAGCAGATAAACAAACACAGAACAGCAGATAAACAAACATGAAACGGCAGATAAACAAACACAGAACAGCAGATAAACAAACATGAAACAGCAGATAAACAAACATGAAACAGCAGATAAACAAACAGAACAGCAGATAAACAAACATGAAACAGCAGATAAACAAACACAGAACAGCAGATAAACAAACATGAAACAGCAGATAAACAAACATGGAACAGCAGATAAACAAACATGAAACAGCAGATAAACAAACAGAACAGCAGATAAACAAACACAGAACAGCAGATAAACAAACAGAACAGCAGATAAACAAACATGAAACAGCAGATAAACAAACACAGAACAGCAGATAAACAAACATGAAACAGCAGAAAAACAAACATGAAACAGCAGATAAACAAACAGAACAGCAGATAAACAAACATGAAACAGCAGATAAACAAACATGAAACAGCAGATAAACAAACACAAACAGCAGATAAACAAACATGAAACAGCAGATAAACCAACAGAACAGCAGATAAACAAACATAAAACAGCAGATAAACAAACACAAAACAGCAGATAAACAAACACGTAACAGCAGATAAACAAACACAGAACAGCAGATAAACAAACATGGAACAGCAGATAAACAAACACAAAACAGCAGATAAACAAACACAAAACAGCAGATAAACAAACATGAAACAGCAGATAAACAAACACGTAACAGCAGATAAACAAACACGTAACAGCAGATAAACAAACATGAAACAGCAGATAAACAAACACAGAACAGCAGATAAACAAACACGGAACAGCAGATAAACAAACATGAAACAGCAGATAAACAAACATGAAACAGCAGATAAACAAACATGAAACAGCAGATAAACAAACATGAAACAGCAGATAAACAAACATGAAACAGCAGATAAACAAACACAAAACAGCAGATAAACAAACATGAAACAACAGATAAACAAACACGTAACAGCAGATAAACAAACACAGAACAGCAGATAAACAAACATGAAACAGCAGATAAACAAACACAGAACAGCAGATAAACAAACATGGAACAGCAGATAAACAAACACAAAACAGCAGATAAACAAACACAAAACAGCAGATAAACAAACATGAAACAGCAGATAAACAAACACGTAACAGCAGATAAACAAACACGTAACAGCAGATAAACAAACATGAAACAGTAGATAAACAAACACAGAACAGCAGATAAACAAACACGGAACAGCAGATAAACAAACACAGAACAGCAGATAAACAAACATGAAACAGCAGATAAACAAACACAGAACAGCAGATAAACAAACATGGAACAGCAGATAAACAAACACAAAACAGCAGATAAACAAACACAAAACAGCAGATAAACAAACATGAAACAGCAGATAAACAAACACGTAACAGCAGATAAACAAACACGTAACAGCAGATAAACAAACATGAAACAGCAGATAAACAAACACAGAACAGCAGATAAACAAACACGGAACAGCAGATAAACAAACATGAAACAGCAGATAAACAAACATGAAACAGCAGATAAACAAACACAGAACAGCAGATAAACAAACATGAAACAGCAGATAAACAAACATGAAACAGCAGATAAACAAACACAAAACAGCAGATAAACAAACATGAAACAACAGATAAACAAACACGTAACAGCAGATAAACAAACACAGAACAGCAGATAAACAAACATGAAACAGCAGATAAACAAACACAAAACAGCAGATAAACAAACATGAAACAACAGATAAACAAACACGTAACAGCAGATAAACAAACACAGAACAGCAGATAAACAAACATGAAACAGCAGATAAACAAACACAGAACAGCAGATAAACAAACATGAAACAGCAGATAAACAAACATGAAACAGCAGATAAACAAACATGAAACAGCAGATAAACAAACATGAAACAGCAGATAAACAAACATAAAACAGCAGATAAACAAACACAGAACAGCAGATAAACAAAGATTTAAATTCAGTGAAACTCAGTGAAACTCAGTTAAACGTTGAAAAGATTGCAAGGGTAGACGGTCGTCAGGATAGGAGGTCATCAAGGTAGATGGTTGTCAGGGTATGTGTCATCAGGGTAGGGGGTTGTGAGGGTAGATGGTTGTCAGGGTAGGAGGTTGTGAGGGTAGACTGTCGTCAGGATAGGAGGTCATCAAGGTAGATGCTTGTCAGGGTAGACAGTCGTCAAGGTAGACGATCATCAGGGTATGAGGTTGTCAAGGTAGACGGTTGCCAGGGTAGACTGTCATCAGGGTACACTGTCATCAGGGTAGACGGTCGTCAGGGTATGTGTCATCAGGGTAGGGGGTTGTGAGGGTAGATGGTTGTCAGGGTAGGAGGTTGTGAGGGTAGACTGTCGTCAGGGTAGGAGGTTGTCAGGGTAGATGGTCGTCAGGGTAGACAGTGGTCAGGGTTGACGGTTGTCAAGGTAGACGGTTGCCAGGGTAGACTGTCATCAGGGTAGACTGTCATCAGGGTAGACTGTCATCAGGGTAGGCGGTCATTAGGGTAGGAGGTTGTCAGGGTAGAGATCAATAGGGTAGAGGTCATCAGGGTAGGAGGTCAACAGGGTAAGCGGTCATCTGGGTAGGAGGTCGTCAGGGTAGAGATCAATAGGGTAGGGGTCATCAGGGTAGGAGGTCAATAGGCTAAGTGGTCATCAGGGTAGGAGGTCATCAAGGTAGGAGGTCGTCAGGGAAGGAGGTCATCAGGGTAGGAGGTCATCAAGGTAGGAGGTCGTCAGGGTAGGGGTCATCAAGGTAGGAGGTCGTCAGGGTAGGGGTCATCAAGGTAGGAGGTCGTCCTGGTAGGGGTCATCAGGGTAGGCGGTCATCAAGGTAGGAGGTCGTCAGGGTAGGAGGTCGTCAGGGTAGGGGTCATCAAGGTAGGCGGTCATCAAGGTAGGAGGTTGTCAGGGTAGGAGGTCGTCAGGGTAGGGGTCATCAAGGTAGGCGGTCATCAAGGTAGGGGTCATCAAGGTAGGAGGTCGTCCTGGTAGGGGTCATCAGGGTAGGCAGTCATCAAGGTAGGCGGTCATCAAGGTAGGAGGTTGTCAGGGTAGGAGGTCGTCAGGGTAGGGGTCATCAAGGTAGGCGGTCATCAAGGTAGGGGTCATCAAGGTAGGAGGTCGTCCTGGTTGGGGTCATCAGGGTAGGCAGTCATCAAGGTAGGCGGTCATCAAGGTAGGAGGTTGTCAGGGTAGGAGGTCGTCAGGGTAGGGGTCATCAAGGTAGGCGGTCATCAAGGTAGGAGGTCGTCCTGGTAGGGGGTCATCAGGGTAGGCAGTCATCAAGGTAGGCAGTTGCCAGGGTAGGGGTCACCAAGGTAGGCGGTCATCAAGGTAGGAGGTTGTCAGGATAGGGGTCATCAAGGTAGGCAGTCATCAAGGTAGGAGGTTGTCAGGGTAGGGGTCATCAAGGTAGGCGGTCATCAAGGTAGGAGGTCGTCAGGGTAGGAGATCATCAAGGTAGGCGGTCATAAAGGTAGGAGGTCGTCAGGGTAGGAGGTCATCAAGGTAGGCGGTCATCAGGGTAGGTGGTCGTCAGGGTAGGCGGTCATCAAGGTAGGTGGTCGTCAGGGTAGGAGATCATCAAGGTAGACGGTCATCAAGGAAGGGGGTCGTCAGAGTAGGAGGTCATCAAGGTAGGAGGTCGTAAGGGTAGGCGGTCATCAAGGTAGGAGGTCGTCAGGGTAGGAGGTCGTCAGGGTAGGCGGTCGTCAGGGTAGGCGGTCATAAAGGTAGGATATCTTAAGGATAGGAGGTTGTCAGGGTAGGAGGTCGTCAGGGTAGGAGGTCGTCAGGATAGGCGGTCGTCAGGGTAGGCGGTCATCAAGGTAGGAGGTCTTAAGGGTAGGAGGTTGTCAGGGTAGGAGGTCTTAAGGGTAGGGGTCAGTAAGGTAGGAGGTCATCAGGGTAGGAGGTCGTCAGGGTAGGAGGTCATCAGGGTAGGCGGTCAGTAAGGTAGGAGGTCATCAGGGTAGGGGTCAGTAAGGTAGGAGGTCATCAGGGTAGGGGTCATAAGGGTAGGAGGTCGTCAGGGTAGGAGGTCATCAGGGTAGGAGGTCAGTAAGGTAGGAGGTCATCAGGGTAGGGGTCATAAGGGTAGGAGGTCGTCAGGGTAGGAGGTCATCAGGGTAGGAGGTCGTCAGGGTAGGAGGTCATCAGGGTAGGGGTCAGTAAGGTAGGAGGTCGTAAGGGTAGGAGATCGTCAGGGTAGGAGGTCGTCAGGGTAGGGGTCAGTAAGGTAGGAGGTCATCAGGGTAGGGGTCATCAAGGTAGGAGGTTGTCAGGGTAGGGGTCATCAAGGTAGGAGGTCGTCAGGGTAGGGGTCATCAGGGTAGGAGGTTGTCAGGGTAGGGGTCATCAAGGTAGGAGGTCGTCAGGGTAGGAGGTCGTCAGGGTAGGGGTCATCAAGGTAGGAGGTCGTCAGGGTAGGGGTCATCAAGGTAGGAGGTCGTCAGGGTAGGAGGTCGTCAGGGTAGGAGGTCGTCAGGGTAGGAGGTCATCAGGGTAGGAGGTCATCAGGGTAGGGGTCATCAGGGTAGGAGGTCATCAGGGTAGGAGGTCATCAGGGTAGGAGGTCGTCAGGGTAGGAGGTCATCGGGGTAGGAGGTCGTCAGGGTAGGAGGTCGTCAGGGTAGGAGGTCATCAAGGTAGGAGGTCATCAGGGTAGGAGGTCGTCAGGGTAGGAGGTCATCAGGGTAGGAGGTCCTCAGGGTAGGAGGTCATCAGGGTAGGAGGTCGTCAGGGTAGGAGGTCGTCAGGGTAGGAGGTCATCAGGGTAGGAGGTCATCAGGGTAGGAGGTCGTCAGGGTAGGAGGTCGTCAGGGTAGGAGGTCGTCAGGGTAGGGGTCATCAGGGTAGGAGGTCGTCAGGGTAGGGGTCATCAGGGTAGGAGGTCGTCAGGGTAGGAGGTCATCAGGGTAGGAGGTCATCAGGGTAGGAGGTCGTCAGGGTAGGAGGTCATCAGGGTAGGAGGTCATCAGGGTAGGAGGTCATCAGGGTAGGAGGTCGTCAGGGTAGGAGGTCGTCAGGGTAGGGGTCATCAGGGTAGGAGGTCGTCAGGGTAGGAGGTCATCAGGATAGGGGTCATCAAGGTAGGAGGTCGTAAGGGTAGGAGGTCATCAGGGTTAGGGGTCAGTAAGGTAGGAGGTCGTCAGGGTAGGAGGTCGTCAGGGTAGGAGGTCATCAGGGTAGGAGGTCGTCAGGGTAGGAGGTCGTCAGGGTAGGAGGTCGTCAGGGTTAGGGGTCAGTAAGGTAGGAGGTGGTCAGGGTAGGGGTCAGTAAGGTAGGAGGTCGTCAGGGTTAGGGGTCAGTAAGGTAGGAGGTCGTCAGGGTAGGGGTCATCAAGGTAGGAGGTCGTAAGGGTAGGAGGTCGTCAGGGTTAGGGGTCAGTAAGGTAGGAGGTCGTCAGGGTAGGGGTCAGTAAGGTAGGAGGTCGTTGGGATGTTCTATTGACAGATTTTTTTGCTTATTACGTGCAGAATTTTTTCCCTAATTTTAAGAGTAGATTTTCTTTGCTTGTAATAAACCAAAAAATTCTGCCAGTAGAACAAGTTAAAATGTTCTTGATCAGATTTCTTAAAACAAGTCTGTATATCTCACTGAAATCTTTCTTTTCAGGTGATTTTGTCTTGAGTGTGATGAGACATTGTGACTCAAAGTTAGAAAAATACACTAAGATTTGAGTTTTTGCAGTGTGCTGGATTCAGATTGGTCTGGAAAACTGAAACTTTGGGGGACCTTCGCTAATGGGAAACAATTGACACATGAACCCTACTACGTAGGTTTTGTTTGATAAGTCAGAGAAGACGATTGTGGTTCAGGGGCGTGAAAAAGAAATTCCAACCTTCGAAGAATTTCTACTTTCAGCTCATCAGTTTCATTTTCTGTTCTTCCAGGTTAAAGCTTTATTTAAACCACAGGATGACAAAGACAACCAGCAGAACCACAACCAGCAGCAGCCAGAGCAGGACCCAGGTCTGCAGGAACCAGGTCTACCAGGAACCACATCTATCAGGAACCAGGCCTCTCAGGTCCGCCAGCAGCCAGAACAGGAGACAGGTCTGCAGGAACCAGAACCAGGACCACCAGAACCTGCAGGACAAGCAGACGGTGAGTTGAGTTCTTTTATGTGATAGAAGAAGAAACGTCTGGAAGCTTCTATGAGCTGCATCAACCCGACAAAGACATGAATGAGGTTTTCAGGATAAACATCTGAACCTTAAAAATGAAGCTTTAAATCTTTAAATCAGAAGCCAGAAAACCTTCAAATCTCTTTTTAAACGTTCTACATCAGGATGAGACGCGTTCCTTTCAGACTGATTTCAGACCTCCATCAGACTGGTCCATATCAGCTCAGATCCAGCTAACATGTCAGAGATGAAGGTTGCTGCTGTAAATGAGTCCGGACTGGACCAGAACCGGAGCTGGACCGGACTGAGCGGGTGCAGTTTTACCAATTGATCCGATCTAAATCAGCAACCACCACTGTCATGACCCGCTTAACCCGACGAAAGAAACAGACCAGCAGGAACTGGGAGAAGACGCATCATCAAATAAAACCAGTACCAGAACCAGTACCAGTACCAGAACCAGTACCAGAACCACCGACTTTTAAACCCGACTTCTGCTTATTTACAGTCTGTTTCCCGCAACTTTTCTCTCCGGCTTAGTCCTGATGTTGGTGCCATCCAATAAATACTCTAGAGACTCTAATGTAGTCTGGGATCAGGACTGTGCTGGACTCTAACGTAGTCTAGGATCAGGACTGTGCTGGACTCTAACGTGGTCTAGGATCAGGACTGTGCTGGACTCTAACGTAGTCTGGGATCAGGACTGTGCTGGACTCTAATGTAGTCTGGGATCAGGACTGTGCTGGACTCTAATGTAGTCTGGGATCAGGACTGTGCTGGACTCTAACGCAGTCTGGGATCAGGACTGTGCTGGACTCTAACATAGTCTGGGATCAGGACTGTGCTGGACTCTAACGTAGTCTAGGATCAGGACTGTACTGGACTCTAACGCAGTCTAGGATCAGGACTGTGCTGGACTCTAACATAGTCTGGGATCAGGACTGTGCTGGACTCTAACGTAGTCTAGGATCAGGACTGTACTGGACTCTAACGCAGTCTGGGATCAGGACTGTGCTGGACTCTAACGCGGTCTGGGATCAGGACTGTGCTGGACTCTAACATAGTCTGGGATCAGGACTGTGCTGGACTCTAACGTAGTCTAGGATCAGGACTGTACTGGACTCTAACGCAGTCTAGGATCAGGACTGTGCTGGACTCTAACGCAGTCTGGGATCAGGACTGTGCTGGACTCTAACGCAGTCTGGGATCAGGACTGTGCTGGACTCTAACGCAGTCTGGGATCAGGACTGTGCTGGACTCTAACGCAGTCTGGGATCAGGACTGTGCTGGACTCTAACGTAGTCTGGGATCAGGACTGTACTGGACTCTAACGCAGTCTGGGATCAGGACTGTACTGGACTCTAACGCAGTCTGGGATCAGGACTGTACTGGACTCTAACGTAGTCTGGGATCAGGACTGTGCTGGACTCTAACGTAGTCTAGGATCAGGACTGTGCTGGACTCTAACGTAGTCTGGGATCAGGACTGTACTGGACTCTAACGCGGTCTGGGATCAGGACTGTACTGGACTCTAACGCAGTCTGGGATCAGGACTGTACTGGACTCTAACGTAGTCTGGGATCAGGACTGTGCTGGACTCTAACGTAGTCTGGGATCAGGACTGTGCTGGACTCTAACGCAGTCTGGGATCAGGACTGTACTGGACTCTAACGTAGTCTGGGATCAGGACTGTACTGGACTCTAACGCAGTCTGGGATCAGGACTGTGCTGGACTCTAACGCAGTCTGGGATCAGGACTGTGCTGGACTCTAACGTAGTCTAGGATCAGGACTGTGCTGGACTCTAACGTAGTCTGGGATCAGGACTTTGCTGGACTCTAACGTAGTCTGGGATCAGGACTTTGCTGGACTCTAACGTAGTCTGGGATCAGGACTGTACTGGACTCTAACGTAGTCTAGGATCAGGACTGTGCTGGAC
>JALJCO010009093.1:17500-22500 GCA_023101725.1 Atherinomorus stipes
AGACCCTCAGAACCGTTCCAGATTAGACCCTCAGAACCCGTCCAGACTAGACCCTCAGAACCGTTCCAGATTAGACCCTCAGAACCGTTCCAGATTAGACCCTCAGAACCCGTCCAGACTAGACCCTCAGAACTGTTCCAGATTAGACCCTCAGAACCCGTCCAGACTAGACCCTCAGAACCGTTCCAGATTAGACCCTCAGAACCGGCCCAGACTAGACGCTCAGAACCGGTCCAGACCAGAACCAGACCTGGTCCAGAGCCGACGCTCAGAACAAGTCCGAACTCAGTTCTGGGTCTGGACCAGACCCTCAGAATAGGTCTGGTCCAGACCCAGAACTGGTCCAGACCAGACCCTCAGAACCAGTCTGGAACAGGTCCTCGGAACAGGTCCAGACCAGACCTTCTGAACCGGTCCAGAACCTGTCCGGACCTGACCCTCAGAACTGGTCCGGACCTGACCCTCAGAACCAGTCTGGACCAGGTCCTCTCTTATTGGCTGGTCTCTCCGCAGGTGAACAGCTCGGCAGCTGCAGGTGTTCTGTCGTCGTACTTCAGCAGCGTAAAGTCGGCCGTTGAGCAGCAGGTAAACAAACAAACAAACAAACAAACAAACAGGTGAAGATGAAGCAGCAGTTTAACCCTGAACTCCGTCTGTCAGGCGTCAGCTTCACTTTCAGGTTTCACCTTTAAAAACTGAAACTTTGTTTCTCTGATTTCATTTTGTCATCAAAGATCATCAGTTTCACATCGATGACAGCTGTGTGTGTGTGTGTGTGTGTGTGTGTGTGTGTGTGTGTGTGACAGGACACTGCTGTGTGTGGTTGGCAGGCTCTGAGGAGAGATCTGCTCTGGGTCCTAAAGTCCGCCCTTCACAAACATCACAACTGCTTCAACTGGACGAGAGCCCACTGATGACGTCCGACCGCGCCCACTGATGACGTCTGGCCACGCCCACTAACTCCGTCCGACCGCGCTCACTGATGATGTCTGGCCACGCCCACTAACTCCGTCCGACCACGCCCACTGATGATGTCTGGCCACGCCAACTCATCAGATTATATTTTGTTTCAACAAATAGGGAACTTGTTTACAATAAAAAACTAAATTATTTATTTAATTTATTTATGATTTATCTATTTATCTGTTTTTATTTATTGATTTTTATTTAATTTAACTTTTGTCTACTTTATTTATTCTAAGCTTTTCTACTTGAATATTTATATTTTGATACAAAATGCAATATTTATAGATTTTTTATTTTCTCTTGTGTTTGATTTTTGTTTCAGTATTTATGTCCTGTTTTAATTGTTCAACAGTTATACCTAATGTATTAAAAGCATCATGAAAAAGTAGGTTGCATGAACTTTATTTCAACAATGTGTGTCTGACGCTTTACCATTTCCTAGTAACTTCTGAGTTTACATTACTACATGAAGGCTGAGAATAAACTTCAATACGGCAGATAGTTTATCAGATCAAACTTAACTACAAACACAGCATCCAAACTCATTCATGGCGATCTCTGGAGACTTCAACAACGTCTCCCTCTCTGCTACGTTACCAACTTTCCAGCAGTTTGTCAGCTGCTCCACCAGAGAAAATAAGATGTTGGACTTATTTTATGCAAATACTAAGAATGCATACAGCTCCTCTGCCCTGCCTCCTCTAGGAAGATCTGATCATAATCTGGTTCTTCTCACCTCCACCTACAAGCCCATCGTTCAGCAGCAACCAGTCATTAGGAGGACGATTAAAACCTGGTCTACTGAGGCTGAAGATGCTCTGAGAGGGTGCTTTGAGGCCACAGACTGGAATGTCCTCTGTGAACCTCATGGAGATGACATCATCACCATGACTGAGTGTGTGACAGATTACATAAACTTCTGTGTGGACAACATCGTTCCGACAAGAACAGTGAGGTGCTTCCCCAATAACAAACCCTGGATCACCAGTGACCTGAAAAAGCTGCTGAACATCAAAAAGAAAGCTTTCAGGGATGGAGACAGGGAGTTACTGAAGACCACACAAAAACAACTGAAAACACAGACTAAGAAGTGCAAGGAGGACTACAGGAAGAAGTTGGAGAGCCAGCTCCAGCAGAACAACGTGAGGGATGTGTGGTCGGGAATGAAGAAGATCACTGGCTACAAGTTAAAGGGGGACCAGACTGATGGAGGTCTGGACAGAGCTAACGAACTGAACATGTTCTTCAATAGGTTCAGTTCCCCCCTGCCGACAACCCAACACACCACACACCCTCCATGAGCCCCCAGCTTTCCTGTCCCACCCCCACTCTGTCACCCTGCACCTCAGTCATGGACCTGAACACAGCCTCCTCTCCCCCACATCAGGACATCCTGAGACCTCCTCTGTCTCCACATCAGGACATCCTGAGACCTCCTCTGTCTCCACATCAGGACATCCTGAGACCTCCTCTGTCTCCACCTCCAGCCTGACTGTCTCCTGTGACTGGGTCAAGAAACAACTAGAGAAACTGAACCGGAACAAGGCTGCAGGTCCAGATGGTGTCAGTCCCAGAGTTTTCCAGACCTGTTCAGAACAACTATGTCCGGTTCTCCAGACCTGCTCAGAACAACTATGTCCGGTTCTCCAGACCCGCTCAGAACAACTATGTCCGGTTCTCCAGAACCTTTTTAACACCAGCCTGAGACAGAACAGAGTTCCTGTGGAAAACATCCTGTCTTGTTCCTGTCCCTAAAAAACCACAACCAGCTGAACCAGATGACTACAGACCAGAACCAGAACCAGGACCAGAACCAGATGACTACAGACCAGAACCAGAACCAGGACCAAAACCAAATGACTACAGACCAGAACCAGAACCAGAACCAGGACCAGAACCAGAACCAGAACCAGGAAATGCAACACTGACTACATTTACAAGAAAGGTCAGAGCAGACTCTACAGACCAGAACCAGGACCAGAACCAGGACCAGAACCAGGAAATGCAACACTGACTACATCTACTAGAAAGGTCAGAGCAGACTCTACAGACCAGAACCAGGACCAGGACCAGAACCAGAGACTTGAGGAAACTAAACAAGCTGATCCAGAAAGCTGGTTCTGTGCTGGGGAGAACTCTGGAGCCGCTGGAGCTGATCGTTCAGAAAAGAATGCTGCACAAGCTGATGAAGATGATGGAGGATTCTTCCTCCTCTCCACAACACGGTGAAGAATCATCAGAGTGTGTTCAGTGGGAGGCTGCGTCAGGTTCACTGTAGGACGGAGAGATACAGGAATTCATTCCTGCAGCAGCATCACCCTGAAGAACAAGACTGACTGATTATTATTGTTGTTTTATTATTTCATATAAATGTTATTTTGTTAAAAAGAAAAAAGAAAAAAGAAAAAAGAACAAAAAGAGAGTGAGCTTTTTACAATGTTGAATTTCCCTTCTTGGATAAATAAAGTATTTTTCATTTCATTATCAGATAGTTTATCAGATTATCAGATGGTTGATCAGATTATCCGATGGTTGATCAGATTATCAGATGGTTGATCAGATTATCAGATGGTTTATTATCTGGGTGCTGCTAACATCGGGTATGAGGTTCCCGTACATTCTTAGCCGTAGTTTGTTTAATGTGTGTCAGATGAGTTTTCGTGGTTCTCTCATTTTAGTCGTTCGTGCATCCTCTGTCCGTTTCTGTCCATCGCGTTTCCCATAAGTCAGTTCGGTCTTTTGTTTTTTATTCCTCCTGTTTCTTTTTTCCCATTTTTTAGCTCTAAGTGTTTTGTTAGTAATAATAATTGGTGAAGGTCAGACAGGTACTTGGGGGGGTATTTGTAGGCGAGCAGAAGGAGTTTATACTGAATACTGAACCTGACAGGGAGCCAGTGGAGGTGGGGGAGGGTGGGGGTGATGCCAGTGGTGCAGGTGAGAACCCTGGTAGCTGAGTTCTGCTCATACTGGAACCGGTCCAGGGTTCTGTTCGGAACCAGGACAGAACCCAATGGATGGGGGTCAGAGAGGCCAGAGAGGGGGGTGTTAGGAGTTGTTTGATGTTCAATCCCTTCCTCCCCCACAGGTAGAAGCAGCTGATCTTTTCTCCCAGACCAGTCACTAAATGACAGGTTCAACCATTTTTAAGTCATAGTGTCTTCATTTCTTGGTGGGGGGCACGACACCCCCTTGTGGGCTGTAACCAGAGTTAATCAGAGCTGTAACCGGGTTTGAGGAATCCATTTCACCATGATTTTCTCCGATGTGTCACGGAGAGCGTGAATCCCAGCTTCCCCCCAGCACCGGCTGATCAGCCCGTCATGAACGGTCTGACCTGAAGCAGGAAACCTGCCAGAGGCTGCTGGTTCCAGTTCCACGCGCCAGCTGTGCAACAGAAATAATAATAATAATAATAATAATACAGCTGTGCAACTGAAATAATAATAATAATAATAATAATATAATAATACAGCTGTGCAACTGAAATAATAATAATAATAATAATAATAATACAGCTGTGCAACTGAAATAATAATAATAATACAGCTGTGCAACTGAAATAATAATAATAATAATAATAATACAGCTGCACAACAGAAATAATAATAATAATACAGCTGTGCAACTGAAATAATAATAATAATAATAATAATAATAATACAGCTGCACAACAGAAATAATAATAATAAAAATAATAATACAGCTGTGCAACAGAAATAATAATAATAATAATAATAATACAGCTGTGCAACTGAAATAATAATAATAATAATAATAATACAGCTGTGCAACTGAAATAATAATAATAATAATAATACAGCTGTGCAACAGAAATAATAATAATAATAATAATAAGACAGCTGCACAACAGAAATAATAATAATAAAAATAATAATACAGCTGTGCAACAGAAATAATAATAATAATAATAATAATACAGCTGTGCAACTGAAATAATAATAATAATAATAATAATACAGCTGTGCAACTGAAATAATAATAATAATAATAATACAGCTGTGCAACAGAAATAA
>JALJCO010009093.1:25000-34349 GCA_023101725.1 Atherinomorus stipes
TAATAATAATAATAATAATACAGCTGTACGACAGAAATAATAATAATAATAATAATAATAATACAGCTGTACGACAAAACAGAAATAATAATAATAATAATAATAAGTTGCACGACAGAAATAATAATAATAATAATAATAATAATACAGCTGTACAACAGAAATAATAAAAAATAATAATAATAATAATAATACAGCTGTACGACAGAAATAAATAATAATAATAATAATAATACAGCTGTACGACAGAAATAATAATAATAATAATAATACAGCTGTACGACAGAAATAATAATAATAATAATAATAATAATAATACAGCTGTACGACAGAAATAATAATAATAATAATAATAATAATAATACAGCTGTACGACAGAAATAATAATAATAATAATAATAATACAGCTGTACAACAGAAATAATAATAATAATAATAATAATAATACATTTTATTTCATAGCGCCTTTCATGGCACCCAAGGATGCTTTACAGAGAAAGAATAAAAACACAAAGGTTCAGGAAAAGCCGAGAATAACAGAACAGTTAAAAAGCAATAAGAATGTGTTCAGATGGAGGTTCAGGTTATTTTGAACAGGTGGGTTTTAGTCCCGATTTGAAAAGAGAGAAGCTGTCCATGTTTCTGAGGTCTGGGGGGCAGAGAGGTCCAGAGTTTGGGGGCTCCCCATGGTGCTGAGGCGGGCGGGAGGGATGGTGAGGTGAAGGGAGGAGGAGGACCTGAGAGCGGGAGGGAGTGGAAATATGGATGAGGTCTGACAGGTGAGGGGGGGGGGGGAGGTTGTGGATGGCTCTAAAAGTATGGAGGAGGATCCTGAAGGTGGATCTGAATTTGACAGGAAGCCAGTGAAGCTGTTGCAGAATGGGGGGGGGGGGGGGGGGAATGTGGTGGAAGGAGGGGGTGATGCGGTGGAAGGAGGGGGGTGTGGTGGAAGGAGGGGGGGATGCGGTGGAAGGAGGGGGGATGCGGTGGAAGGAGGGGGGGATGTGGTGGAAGGGGGGGGGGGGGGTTCTGGTGATGATGCGGGCTGCTGAGTTCTGGACCAGTTGGAGTTTATGGGGGAGTTTGTGGGGGAGACCAAAGAGGAGTGAGTTACAGTAGTGGAGGTGGGGGGTGACGAGACTGTGGACCAGGATGGCAGCAGTATGGGGGGTGAGGGAGGGACGGAGACGATTGATGGAGCGAAGATGGAAGTAAGCAGACCGGGGTTATGTTATTGATGTGAGCTTGAAACGACTGTCGAGGATGATACCCAGACTCTTTACCTGAGGGGGGGGGGGCATAGTTATGGAGAAGCTGTTGGTTTTGGAGATGGTTGTTTTGGTGCCGACAAGAAGAAATTCAGTTTTATTGCTGTTGAGTTTGAGGAAGTTGGAGGTGAACCAAGATTTTATTTCTGAGAGGCAGTGGGTGAGGGAGGAGGGAGGGGGGGGGAGGGGTGGAGTCGGGCTTACTGGAAATGTAGAGCTGGGTGTCATCCGTGAAATGGTAAATGGTAAATGGACTGTACTTATATGGCGCTTTTCCAGTCATACTAACCGCTCAAAGCGCTTTACACTAACTATCACATTCACCCAGTCGCACACACATTCATACCCCGACGGGCACATCGGGAGGCAACTTGGGGTTCAGTGTCTTGCCCAAGGACACTTCGGCATGTAGTCTGGGGAAGCCTGGAATCGATCCCACAACCCTCCGGTTGAAAGACGACTGCTCTTCCACCTGAGCTGCAGCCGCGAAACAGTGGAACTGGATGTCAAATCTACGGAAGATATTACCTAGTGGGAGGAGGTAAATTATGAAAAGGAGGGGCCCCAGGACGGTGCCCTGGGGCACACCAGGGGCCTGTACGACGAAGCCGGATTAACATGGCCGGGATTTCTCTCAGTTACCTGGTTGACTTAACCAGACATCTGCGGTCTTGATAAACGGTACTATGAAGCTGGTTATCAACTCGGTAACTCAACCAGGGTTTTCCAATCTTAATCAGTGCGCGCTCACATAAAAGAGGCGGCGTTGGAAGCATCTGACCAATCGCAGACACGGAGAAACAGAGAGCGACATATTTCACCATGGAGGAGCAGACGATGATACTTAAGAAATATGTAGAATTCAGGATCATCGTTCCTGAATGATAACACGACATTATGATTCAGGAATGATAATAAATGGCTCCATTTATGCTGCAGCAACACAGTCGCCGCAGCAAAAGCCAGGAATTAATGCTGGCTGTCAATGCGCAGCAAGTCCGTGCGATTCATGGAACAATATCGGACTCTGATCATTTAGTGTTCATCACACTACAGCGCTTCCTCAGTATATTTGCTTCTCATACTGTGCATATGGATATTTTAGGCTCATATCGTTGAACGTGTTGTAACCCTTCACCATGCCGGCATGGGGGGGTGTGCGCTCCATAAATTCATGTTTTCTACATGTGTGACCTCTTAATCACATTATTTCAGATGCAACCCCGCAGCGCAAGACGATCATGGGAACAAGTAAAGAACAAATACAAATATATAATCCAAACCGGCCATTGACGAGATTCTATGCTGCCACACTCTTTCATGAATGAATGGAATTTCATTTAATATTTGTGCAGCCCACAGGGGAAAAGCGGGTATTACATGACATGTTTTTATACGTTTTCAGTGTCGCCAACGGTGTGCATCAAACTACCAGTGAATGAATGAATGAATGAATAAATGAATGACGTTTTACTGAGTGGGACCATGAGCATAATTCGGCCACAAAAAATAAGCTTTTCAGCTACATCAGTACAGCACTGATTTTTTTTCTCTCGAGGTGAGGCGTTGGTCTATATCAAAATTAATTCAATTAGTCTAACATTAATGAAACCTCAGTGTGATGCAGAGCATCTGTGGTGTTGTCGGTGTCCGGCTGCGATGCGTTACATTAGTGATGTTCGGCTCTAACAGCTGACAGATGTAACGGAGTCCAGCAGAGGAAAACCTACATCTTTCATATAAAGTGTCATGTGGCAAATCAAAAAGGGTTTCACCATCTCTGAATATTCTCTCTCCTCTAAGAACTCCTCTCACGATCTGCGCACCGGCATCGACAGGATCTTCTAAAAATGGGCAGCCATTTTCCAAGAGTGCTGATTGGTCAGGGAGTGGTGCTTTTATACTCTGTGATCTCATCCAGAACCTAACCTGGTCCGGACCAGGTTAAGTTCTGGATCAGTTAGCGGGGAGATAGAACCCGGTCAGAAGTGAACCAGCGTCATAGGATGAAAAACCCTGAAGTTTCCTCCATAAGAGAAAAATCCGGCTTCGTCGTACAGGCCCCTGAAGTGACTGGGGAGGGAAGTGAGGTGAATGATTTGGGAGCTGGATGAAGTGAGTCCAGCCTGGGAACAGCCAGTAAGATTAGTCAACGGCGTAAACAGCTGGTAAACATCAGTGAACAGGCTGTAAACATCAGTAAACAGTCAGCAAACATCAGTAAACAGGCTGTAAACATCAGTAAACAGTCAGCAAACATCAGTAAACAGGCTGTAAACATCAGTAAACAGGCCTCCAGCCCTGCGTGACTCAGTTTGTATTTGTGCTCCAACATTCCTGCTGACTCGTCAGCTTTACCTGCGGTGTTGTGTTGATGCTCGTTACCGCCTCCAGATAATCATCCTGCTGACAGACATGTAATTACCTGATTACCATCATAGCCTTCACACCTGTACCGGTTTATCCTCCTCTTCTCTCCTCTCCGTCCTGGACCAGCAGAAGAGTCTGGACCTGATCCAGATGCTGATCCAGGTTCTTTTCAGAGAACCACAGAAGATGTCAGAAACCGAAACCCCCACCCTGGTGGAGGACTCCATCCTAATCTGGTCCCAGTGGAGGACTCCATCCCTGGTCCCGATGGAGGTCTCCATCCTGGTCCTGGTCCTGGTGGAGGACTCCATCCTGGTCCTGGTCCTGATGGAGGTCTCGGTCCAGGTGCTGGTTGGAGGACTCCATCCTGGTCCTGGTCCCTGGTGGAGGACTCAGTCCTGGTCCTGATGGAGGTCTCAGTCCTGGTCCTGATGGAGGTCTCAGTCCTGGTCCTGGTGGAGGACTCCATCCTGGTCCTGATGGAGGTCTCAGTCCTGGTCCTGATGGAGGTCTCCGTCCTGGTCCTGATGGAGGTCTCAGTCGTGGTCCTGGTCCTGGTGGAGGACTCCATCCTGGTCCTGGTCCTGGTGGAGGACTCCATCCTGGTCCTGGTCCTGATGGAGGTCTCAGTCCTGGTCCTGGTGGAGGACTCCATCCTGGTCCTGATGGAGGTCTCAGTCCTGGTCCTGATGGAGGACTCCATCCTGGTCCTGATGGAGGTCTCAGTCCTGGTCCTGATGGAGGACTCCATCCTGGTCCTGGTCCTGGATGGAGGACTCCATCCTGGTCCTGATGGAGGTCTCAGTCCTGGTCCTGATGGAGGACTCCATCCTGGTCCTGGTCCTGATGGAGGACTCCATCCTGGTCCTGGTCCTGATGGAGGTCTCCGTCCTGGTCCTGATGGAGGACTCTGTCCTGGTCCTGGTGGAGGACTCCATCCTGGTCCTGGTCCTGATGGAGGACTCCATCCTGGTCCTGGTCCTGATGGAGGTCTCCATCCTGGTCCTGATGGAGGACTCTGTCCTGGTCCTGGTGGAGGACTCCATCCTGGTCCTGGTCCTGATGGACGTCTCCGTCTTGGTCCTGGTGGAGGTCTCCGTCCTGGTCCTGGTCCTGATGGAGGTCTCCATCCTGGTCCTGGTCCTGATGGAGGTCTCCGTCTTGGTCCTGATGGAGGTCTCCGTCCTGGTCCTGGTCCTGATGGAGGTCTCCATCCTGGTCCTGGTCCTGATGGAGGTCTCCGTCTTGGTCCTGATGGAGGTCTCCGTCCTGGTCCTGGTCCTGATGGAGGTCTCCATCCTGGTCCTGGTCCTGATGGAGGTCTCCGTCTTGGTCCTGATGGAGGTCTCCCGTCCTGGTCCTGGTCCTGATGGAGGTCTCCATCCTGGTCCTGGTCCTGATGGAGGTCTCCGTCTTGGCCCTGATGGAGGTCTCCGTCCTGGTCCTGGTCCTGATGGAGGTCTCCATCCTGGTCCTGGTGGAGGACTCCATCCTGGTCCTGGTCCTGATGGAGGTCTCTGTCCTGGTCCTGATGGAGGTCTCCATCCTGGTCCTGGTGGAGGACTTCATCCTGGTCCTGGTGGAGGACTCCATCCTGGTCCTGGTGGAGGACTCCATCCTGGTCCTGGTGGAGGACTCCATCCTGGTCCTGGTCCTGATGGAGGACTCCGTCCTGGTCCTGGTGGAGGACTCCATCCTGGTCCTGGTCCTGATGGAGGACTCCGTCCTGGTCCTGGTGGAGGACTCCATCATGGTCCTGGTCCTGATGGAGGACCATATGTGGTCTTTTGGTGTCCTCTAGACCCGGTCCAGATCTGGTAAAGGCTCGGTCCAGACCTGGTCCAGGCTGAGTCCTGACCCGGTGAAATATCATTGTTTGCGTCTCGGACATTATTTCATCAATAACTTGTCCGAGACACGAACACGGATATTTCATCAATAACGTACGAGACACCTAACACGGATATTTAATCAATGACGTACGAGACACGAACACGGATATTTAATCAATGACGTACGAGACACGAACCACGGATATTTCATCAATAACGTACGAGACACAAAAACACGGATATTTAATCAATGACGTACGACACACGAACACGGATATTTCATCAATAACGTACGAGACACGAACACGGATATTTAATCAATGACGTACGAGACACGAACACGGATATTTAATCAATGACGTACGAGACACGAACACGGATATTTCATCAATAACGTACGAGACACAAACACGGATATTTAATCAATGACGTACGAGACACAAACACGGACATTTCATCAATGACGTACGAGACACGAACACGGATATTTCATCAATGACGTAAGAGACACAAACACGGATATTTCATCAATGACGTACGAGACACGAACACGGATGTTAATCAATGACGTACGAGACACGAACATGGACATTTCATCAATGACGTACGAGACACGAACACGGATATCTATCAATGACGTCGAGACACGAACACGGATATTTCATAATGACGTCCGTGACACTGACACGGATATTTGCATCAATGACGTACGAGACACAACACGGAGATTTCATCGATGACGTACGAGACACGAACACGGATATTTAATCAATGACGTACGAGACACGAACACGGATATTTCATCAATGACGTCCGTGACACGAACACGGACTCTTCATCAATAACGTCCGCGACACGAACACGGATATTTCATCAATGACGCATTTAGACACGAACACGGATATTTCATCAATGACGTCCTCTTTGCCACGAACACGGATATTTAATCAATGACGTACGAGACACAAACACGGATATTTCATCAATGACGTATGAGACACGAACACGGATATTTCATCAATGACGTACGAGACACGAACACGGATATTTCATCAATGACGTAAGAGACACGAACACGGATATTTAATCAATGACGTACGAGACACAAACACGGACATTTCATCAATGACGTATGAGACACGAACACGGATATTTCATCAATAACGTCTGAGACACAAACACGGATATTTCATCAATGACGTATGAGACACGAACACGGATATTTCATCAATGACGTACGAGACACGAACACGGATATTTCATCAATGACGTGACGACACGAACACGGATATTTCATCAATAAAGTCTGAGACACGAACACGGATATTTCTCATCAATGACGTCCGAGACACGAACACGGATATTTCATCAATGACGTACGAGACACGAACACGGATATTTCATCAATGATGTATGAGACACGAACACGGATATTTCATCCATGACGCCCGAGACACGAACATGGATATTTCATCAATGACGTCCGAGACACGAACACGGATATTTCATCAATAACGCCCGAGACACGAACACGGATATCTCATCAATAACGTCCGTGACACGAACACGGATATTTCATCAATGACGTAACGAGACACGAACACGGATATTTCATCAACGATGTATGAGACACGAACATGGATATTTCATCAATGACGTACGAGACACGAACACGGATATTTCATCAATGATGTATGAGACACGAACACTGATATCTCTATCAATGACGTCCGAGACACGAACACGGATATTTCATCAATGATGTATGAGACACGAACACGGATATTCTATCAATGACGTAATGAGACAATTTAACACGGATATTTCATCAATGATGTATGAGACACGAACACGGATATTTCATCAATGACGTACTGTGACACGAACACGGATATTTCATCAATGATGTATGAGACACGAACACGGATATTTCATCAATGACGTACGAGACACGAACACGGATATTTAATGATGTATGAGACACCTAACATGGATATTTCATCAATGACGTACGAGACACGAACACGGATATTTCATCAATGATGTATGAGACACCTAACCACGGATATTTCATCAATGACGTCCGAGACACGAACACGGATATTTCATCAATGATGTATGAGACACGAACACGGATATTTCATCAATGACGTAATGGCATACGAACACGGATATTTCATCAATAAAGTCTGAGACACGAACACGGATATTTCATCAATGACGTACGAGACACGAACACGGATATTTCATCAATGATGTATGAGACAGCGAACACGGATATTTCATCAATGACGTACCAGACACGAACACGGATATTTCATCAATGATGTATGAGACACGAACACGGATATTTCATCAATGACGTCACGTTACACGAACACGGATATTTCATCAATAAAGTCTGAGACACGAACATGGATATTTCATCAATGGATTTCCACCGTGACACGAACACGGATATTTAATCAATGACGTACGAGACACGAACACGGATATTTCAACAATAACGTCTGAGATCCACGAACACGGATATTTCATCAATGACGTCCGTGACCACGAACATGGATATTTCATCAATGACGTCCGTGACACGAACAACTGGACATCTGCGGGACGGAGCTCGTATCTTGCGGGAATTCCCGCCAGCTGAAGGCCTCTATCGTGTGTGCAGAGTCCTGGAGCCCGTCCGGGCTTCGTTACCCGGCCTCGTGCTGCAGGTGCAAGCTCCTCATGGAACCGGGTGAAGCCAGAACCTTTACGGATTTTAGCGGAAATCTGACGAATCGGTTTGAGCAGTGTCTAATTTTGGTGAACCGCCCCGGTGATGGTGGGGCTTTCCCCTGCTGAGTCCTGAGGTTTGGGTGTAGAGGCGTCCTGATGGGAGCAGAGCGGCACGTCGACTCTCCCGGACGTGTCCCAGCCTCGCAGACCCGGCAGCAGGCACACGGGTGAGTAGTTTTCTGATTCTAGATTTAGCTGCACTGACTCACGTCTGTCAGACGGCAATAACGGCTGCAGGCGACGATGACGATGACTCACTTTCATCACTGTTTACAGTCTGAACCAGGACGAAAGTGAAAGTAACCTTTCACCTGAATCAGCAGGGTTTCAAACATGACCCTCCAGGACTGATCCGTGTGATTCCCCAGACCTGATCAAAGCTGGTTTCTCTATCGAGGTTTATCCTGAAGATTTAAAGGAACATTCCACCTACAGAATGATGTAACTTTATCTTCCACCCCCTTATGGTGAGAAAGACTCTGCAGCACTTTTTAATATCTCAAATGCAGCCGGCGATCAGGGAAGGCTTCTGTTTCCCCCAACTTTCATGTAATGGAGTTCACCTGGGTCCAAGCCATAAAAGTGCAGCTGTTGACCTCACCGAGGCTGTCAGTTTAGCCCAGCTTGTCCTCTCTGAGTTTTAACTGGAACCAGTTTTTATAATGATTCATTCTGTCAATACGTGGTCGTTTCCACCGTGTTTCAGATTGGGGTGGGCCGTGTCTCCGTACTCGTGTCGTGGGGCCTCCACCGTGTCGTTTCTCGTAGCCTCGTGTCTGGGGGGCGTACGGTGTCGTTCCACCGTGTCTCGTACTCGGGTCTCGTACTCGTGTCGTCTCCACCGTGTCCTCGTGACGCGTGTCTCGCACTCGTGTCGTCCTTACTCCCACCGTGTCTCGTACTCGTGTCTCGTACTGGTGTCGTCCCCACCGTGTCTCGTACTCGTGTCGTCTCCACCGTGTCTCGTACTCATGTCTGGCACTCGTGTCGTCCCCACCGTGTCTCGTACTCCGTGTCTCGTACTCGTGTCGCTCCTGAACGCGTGTCCCCCGTACTCGTGTCGTCTCCACCGTGTCTCGTACTCGTGTCTCGTACTCG
>JALJCO010009095.1:0-14534 GCA_023101725.1 Atherinomorus stipes
AGGCGTTTTTACGGAGGGAACTCGTCAGGTTTCAAGAGTTAACCCTGATAAAAAACACTTTACTGCCTGAGATTCATGAAGTTGCCAGGACCAAAGTTCACACACAAAGTTGAGCTTTTTTTTTTCTGCCCCTGAAGATAAAACCCAACCACTTAGCAACTGGCAAGTCAATTCGTTGTCCAGTACAACAAATAAGCTCCCACACTGAACGATTATTATTATTATTATGGGTTGGACCAGTCTTCCATCCACCGGCTGCAGATGGTCCAAAATGCAGCGGCCCGTCTTCTGTCTGGAACCAGGAAATGGGACCATATTACCCCTGTTCTGGCTTCCCTCCACTGGCTTCCTGTCCTTTACAGGATCCAGTTCAAGATTTTATTGCTTGTTTTTAAGTCCCTGAATGGTTTGGCCCCCCTTTACCTTTCAGAACTTTTAACAGTGCATGTTCCGGTCAAACAAACACGTTCCTCAAATTGCTTGCTTTTAAAAGTGCCACGCACCCGACAGAAAGCGTAAAGGGTGACCGAGGCCTCTTTTCTGCAGCGGGTCCGAAGCTCTGGAACGCTCTGCCCCCCCCATTACACAGGCCCGGTTGTTGAGCATTTTAAATCTCTTTTAAAGACGCACCTGTTTGCACTGGCTTTTAACACTAGTGTGTGATTTTGTTTTATTTCCTGACTGTTTAAATCTCTTATATATTATTTCTTTTACTAGTTCTTATGTATGTACTGTAGGTGTCTGTGTGTATGTGTGTATATGTGTGCATGTGTGTATGTATATGTGTATATATATGTGTATATATACATGTATGTGTATATATTATGTATGTGTGTGTATGTATATGCATATGCGCATGTCAGCAAACTTGTACAGCACCTTGGGCTCCCTATGTTGTTTTAAGTGTGCTTTATAAATAAATTTGACCTTGACCTTTGACCTTGACCTTGATTACAGTTTTTCCAACTTGCCATTGTTAAGAGCTAAAAATAAATAAATACATAAATAAAAAGCTTTTTACTGAACTCCGAAGCAAACTTCTATAAGCTGACGGCTGTTTGAAATCTTCTTGTGGGCTGTTTCATCCTCAGAGAGTGTGGATTGGTTAGGATTCTCCTCCAGTTTCTCTTGAACAAAGTGGGCGTCTTGCTACGATGCTGCACATTCGTATTTGTCGCTTCATGATTGGTGCCACCTAACTACATACGCCGGTGGTCAGTCAGTCGTTTTAAGGGAGCTTGGCCTGAGTATTCATATATTTTACTCAAATATGCACAACTGAAGAAAAAAAAAACTTGAATGAACTTTTTATGAGGAAATAACACAGAAACATGCTAAAAGTTGTTAAAAGTCAATTTTTCATGATATGGCTCCTTTAAGAGAAGCAAATATTCAAAATCTTTTGCATCCTGCTGAATCTTACTCATAGTTTGTGAATTTCTTGGCTACTTATCTCTCCAACATAAAAATGAAAACAAAAAACAAACAACTTCTGCTAAATCTCTTTACAGAGATAAACAGAGGTTAATTCTCCATATCTTTTCAGATCAAGCCTAAAAGATCTCTTTCTTCAATTTGACAGTTTCCCTTTGTTCAGCTGACAGCACAGCTTCTCTCTGACCCATGGGCCTTTTCCCCTGAGAACGAAAGACAATTGTCTTAACCCAAAGGATATGTTTGACCATTGAGCAACAATAATGCATAATCAGTCAGACTATTACTTCTAATCAGGATTCTCTGTGATCACCCATGTGAGTACTGTAAAAACATGAATAACAAATCACACAAGGTAATGGTCCAGAACTCCATCCATTCCATGAAAGGCCAAATACTCCGAGATGAGAGCATGTTAAAAGAAATTTAGTTTACTTTGACACCAGTTCTCTAATTTCTTAATTTCATCAAAATAGAAAAGAATGAGAATAAGGAAATGAAAAAAATATACAATTTTTGAAAATGTTGTGACTTAGATTCAGCCCACAGGGAACAATAATATGTAACGGTTGTCACTGATGCCTGCATGTCTTTAACACAGCTTCCTTTTTAACATTGTTAGATCAGAGAGGTAGAAAATCTGTGGAAAACCTATGAACTCTGCAGCTTTGACAGATATTGTCTTTGGATGAAACATCTAAGCTTGATAAGAGCTGGTTACCAACTTTTATAGATAATTTTAAAGGAAAGAAAATAAAAGACTGAAACACAATCCAAGGTTAATAACAGGTGAAAGTTAAAAATGAATCCAGCAGTGACGGATCATCTCTACCAACTTCCACTCTGCTGATTTGAATTCTGCCCTGCATGTTTTCTATTTAATGTGCTGAAAGAAAAGAAGAAATCTCATCCTTTAACATATCTTTTTCATTCCACTCCATGCCTTCGTCTACTGAGACAGTTTTTGTCAGGTATGGGCGATTATGAGCTGCTGAGAGCTTGACGTTTCACTAGTATTGCAGCTGAGGCAATCACTTGTTGTGACAGGGACAAGGAAGCTCCCTCTCCATGCAGGAGGCTGATTGATTGGGCAGTCAGGAAAAGGGAAATGTCCTTCACAATGGGCACAGAAGGACATCGAGGCTCAGGATACTCCCACTCTTCACCTAAAAACTTTGCATCTTGCTGAACTAATCCTCACCGTTGACATCAAAGACCTGGAGGTGACATGGGAATGAGTTTTACGGGAAATGCTTCTGTCAAACAAGACGGATGCAAGTGGTCCAGATTCATAAAATAGTGCCTTCTGCTTTTTTCCCCACATACTTCCCCAAAACAGTGTGGCCTAGCTCTGTCTGCAGTGTTGAAGAGGAAGAAGCTGCAGAGCTAACACAGCATGCATACTGCATCATGAGGTGAATCAGCGAGATTATGTTAGTGGACTAAAAAATATTGACTATCTAAGCAGAATACATGGCTTAGTAGATTCAAAGAATGCCTGAAATTTCCACAAGAGGAAGAAAACAGTCATTGCAGATGAAAGAAATCTATATTCCAGAGGCAAACCACATCATATTATAGGAATGGTGCTATTTCAGGTGACCAGCATGGTAATTCACACCTAAACCTTTGCTTTACACATGTGCCAGTGGATTTTCATTACCAGTATAAATGACTACATATTTCCAGATTGTATTAGCTCAGTGTAGATTTGCAGCAAGGACCACACTGGTGTTATTACTGGTGTAATGAGAGAACATTAGAAAAGAAAAGTCTTTTTAGTGTTACTTAAAGAAAACCGTGACAAATGTCATATCATTCTAATTCCCACTTTAATGTTTTATACTCCGTGCGATGATCAGTCATCATTTTCTTTCTTTTTTTTTACTTTTTTTTTTTGTATATCACATTTGGGTGGGGTTTTATTAGGGATGTTCAGTATAGGCTTTTTTATCGATATCCAATATACCGATATTGTCCAACTCTTAAATTCCAATATCCAATATCAACCTATACAGATATATGCAGAGCGCTGTGAGGTTTGTACTCTCATATTTTGAGAAATACAACTATATTCTGCTCCGTGAGCAAAGATCCCAAAACAGGCTTACCTCAGCCAGAGGAGTTCATTTTGGACATCTGGCTGCCAGATATCAGATACTAGCAGGTATTAGCCAACATGTGGCTAATTATAATGTTTCTGACAACTTGGTAACTAAACCAACAACTTAAAACCAGACATATTATAAGCAGCTTCAAAGCAAGTCAGTCTGTAGTGGCAGCAGCTGCACCGTAGTCACATGACTCTGAAAGGAATGCTGGGAAATGAAGTTCTTCCAGGATAACAGGGACTTTTCTACATGCTGGACTACTGCTAATGGAACAAGATCTTGCAAGATTTTGTTGCTCTGCAACGAAATCGAAATCTCACCATATCATTTTCCGTTATCACATTTTGATTTCTTTTTGTTTGTATGAAGCGTATCGTCAAGTAAATTTTTCTGGAGTGGGAATAGTGGTTTGTCACGTCAGTCACTTCAGTCATCTTTGAACATGGTAGATTTTGGTTATTTTGAGTACTTTGGAGAGAGTTATGGCGTTGTATCTGCTTTGGAAGTTGGAAACCAAAGCCGCCACCATTTGGGTCCACCAGATTCTCCAGAGGTGCTTGGACCTCGGTGAATTTCATCACCTGGTCCAGGAGTTACGTCTGGATGACGGCCCCTTCCAGGGGGATTTCCCGACCCCAGTTTGATGATCTGTCATGGAGGATCGGTCCAGGATACAAACTACAGTCACTGTATTCTGGCTGCTGAGCATCTGTCCATCTGTCTTTGGTGAGTAAGCTAACCACAGCGAGTTAGCGCTTCCAGCAAAACGTCCAACTTCCAGCAAAAGAACGTTGCTGCTCTCAATAAGCTAGCTGTTGTAGCTGAATATAACGAGTCTCTGCCGTCTCCTCGCCTCCACCTATCAAAATTTAACCAACTGACTAAACGCGACTCGTAACTGATGGCTTTCGTGCTGTTTTGCATCCTTTTGATCACAACATACAGCGAGTGTTTGTTTACAGTCAGCTGAGGCTGAACTCCTGGTACTGGAGCGTCATCTAGTGACCAAATTGAATACTACAGTAGTCTGACCACAGAATTATATTGAGTTATATTAACAATTTCGAATACTGTTTGATAACCACCAACTTCAATGTATTTATGTAGCGAGGACAGAGACGCATATTCCTTCGGGAACCACTGCACTGTTCCCGCTGCAGAGTGTCGGCATTGTGACGTTTCATCCCGTCAAACACCGGCTGCAGAGACCTGCAGCTTTTGGTTAATGAGGTTTTGTCTAACTGGGTTTTCAGTCCTAAATTTATGGTATTATTACACCGCTTTTATGTGCAGAACTTTTTGATTTTATCTGTGAAAAGCGCTTTTTCTGTTCTTACTGTAGGAGAGAGCAGCAAGCTTTACTCCAGCTGCAGAGTGCCGGTCCGTTCACATCACGTCTCATCCATTTTGAATGATGGGGCTCGTATTGTTTGCGCGTATAAAACACTTGAGCTCAATTTTTTCATCTTGAGTGAATAGGTGAAATATGCTCCATTCGTGCAAGTAGGATGTTTTCGTGCAGTGATTGGGGATTTTCGCATCGTGACTTCACGTCAAACTCGCCACCCCAAGCAAACACATGTCTATTTGTGTCTGTCCATTGACTTTACGTGTAATTTTGACGCGTGAATGATCTTTTTCATGTCCGGTGTGAACATCATACTGTATGAACACTGTTTTATTAATTTTCTAAAAATATTAATAATTTAAAGATACCGCTACAAGTTTAATTCCTCCCCGCTAGTAGGTGACGCGCTAACACTCGCTTACTCAATTAGCAAAAGCAACGTTACAGAATTGGCTAACCATAATGAGCATCAGCAAATGTTTAACATGTCCAGGAGGAAAGCTGAAACCTCCACTGGGCTCTTGAGCCCCTTCATCCTCATCCTGCTTCATTTTTGTCAGCTTGAATTTAAGAAGTAAGGCGAGGAAGATGCTATTTGAACTCCAAAGCTACTGCTAATGGTGAAGAATCCCAACATTGGCATGGTAATCAGACATATTTTCTGGTACCCATTAGAATTGATAAAAAGATTATTTATATTTATAGGATATAAAAAAATGGAGTGGGGGTTGGTTCAGTTAATACTTTTATTCTGCACCCCTCCAGACGCTATGGTTGTTTTTTCTTTTCTTTTTTTTTTTTCAATTATTGTTTTGATGAAAAAGTTGTATCACCTTAAAATAGAAAGAAAAACTGTTTTTTTGCAGACGTCTATATTGGGGATGACATACAAAGAAGCAATCAAAATGCAAAAAAGTTCCTAATTCATTCATTTATTTTCGTGAGAACTTTGTTAACTCTTTGTGCTCTACCATGTCGTACAGATTCATTGTGCCATAGCGACTGATGAGGCCGGCCTTGCTTCTGAATATTGATCATCATTCCTCTCATATTCTTATCATGCTTGTCCTAATTGATGCGCAGTAACCTCGGCTGAATGTCGTCCTATTTATACTCAGAACGGTTTGAAAGGTTCAGACAGCTGCGTTGCATCCACACACGTGGCATTATGAAAAGAAAGTGGAGTGTTGTTGTGTAATGTTGTATACGGAGCAGGAGAGTGGGCTGTTTTGAGGATGGAGTCTTTATTCCACTCGGTGGAGTGCATTATTGGGGTCCAGAATGGCCTCATGCATGAATGTGAATGTGATCTTGTTAGGCTTCTCAAAGGATATGACCCACTTTGTCACTCAGCCTTAACCATCATTCTCTGTTGGTGTTCACTGTGTAGAGCTGGTGCTATATGATTGATTTTGTGGTTCTGTATCTTACTTCATCCCATAACAGGCTGAGCAGGCAACTTCATCTGTGAGGTCGCAAATCAATCGTTGGAGCCTTTACTGCAACATCATCTGTAAGGTTGCAGATGATACAAGGTCTTTAATGATGCTGCTAAACAAAAGAGGTGACTGAGGGGCTAAATTACCAAAAAATAGCTAAATTTGTTCTAATTTAAGTGGATGAGAAAGTGCACACCACCTAACAACAGCCAAAGATATGTTCTATATCACTTTTGGGAGCAAAAATGATTAAGAAATAATAATAACCAAACTTTTATCCAAATTTGTCCTCAACATATCACAGCTACTGTAACAGTGTTAGATTCTTCAAACTCTGTCTTAAAAGCTGGTTTTGGTATATTTTCTCAACACAACATCCACCAGTAGCAGGTCATCAAAATCAATTTTAGGGCTTTGATACAGATGGAGAGCACAGCACATGCTCGATGTCACTATTTACAGAGGGTTATTGTTCATCAGTGTGCTGTGTGACAGCCTAGTTATCATCATGGTTATTTTCCTCAGCAGAGACAGCCTTTTACACTTCTTCCTCACCCTTAATGTAACCCACAGAGAAGGTAATACCACCAAAATATTTACTCTAACTCACCTCAAACGTGAGACTACACTCACCTGGGCCCAGAGCAACACACCTGAAGGGACAAATGATAACTGAGTCAAAAAATAGACAGAAAGATAGAACAATTTGCAGTTTCTGGGCAGGCTTGTTAAACTGGGCCAAAAGCAACCAGTTAACAGGGTTAATAAATGTGCAATCAAATCAGAATAAGTGATGTATGATTAGAAAATCATTGTTTTTAAGCAGAAAACACTGAACCATGATAGCTACAGTATGTTTTGCCAGGTATAATGAGTGTGTATGTGTGGTATCCGTCACTTTCCATCCTTTGAATTGGAGGTGGTAGCATGACCTGGCTCAGTCTCTGCTTTCATTATTGATATCAGCACCTTCAGTATTTCCCACAAACTCATGCCGGTATATAAAACAACTATTTAAAAAACAAAAAAAAACTTTGTTACTGTTTCAGCAAAAGCCACATGTAAAAAACAAAAACACAGTAACATAAAAGTTAGAATCATTTAGTCTTTTACTACCGGAGGGTGACAGATATCACAAGACTGTAGCAAGTCCTCCAATAAATAAAGAAATAAATAACAACAGCAAAATAACTTCTTTTTCTGTGACCCTGAATAAGACCTATAACACTTACCATCCCCAGAAGCAGCAGGAGGGAAATATATTTCAAAAGTATGTTTCCACTTCCTTCAACAAGAAACAACATCCTCATCAGGATGAAGGCAGTGATGTGGAGGATATACGTGCTTTTCAGCCCTTCATCTTCAACTATGTGGCACATTTTAGCAACACATGACAGCTGTTTGTTTACATTTAGTAAGGAACTTGACAATATTTTACAAAAACATTTCTGTCCCTGCTGGGTGCTCAGGCAATGATGTCACTTTCTAAGAGGAATAAAGTAAACTGATTGGTTTGAGTAAAACTAGAAAACTTCTTGTAAGTTTTAACAATTAACATTAGCCACATTTACATAGACTTTCCCCCTTTTGTTTTGAAATCATTCAGATTTAAAGGTGAAAGCTACATCATCAATTCCTCCCCACCAGTAGGTGGGGAGTTCACACTTACTTACTAAATTAGCATTAGCAATGTTACAGGACCGGCTAACTGTTCATTAGCATAAACAAATGTTTAACTAACATGTCCAGGAGGAAAGCAGCAACCTCCATGGGGGCTTTTGAGCCCCTTTGCCACCTTCACCTTCACCCCTCACCCTGATTCATTTTTGTCTGCTTGAATTTGGGAGGTAAAGAGAAGAATTTGTTTCTAAACATAACAATTGAGCTAGCACCTCTGGAGCTAATGCTAACGGTGAAGAGTCCCCATGTTGGCGTGGTAATCAGATGGAACTATTTACTGTTTTGGGACCCATCAAAATTGATGTTATTTTTATGCTGTAAAATATCTGGGTAAAATTAATATTTTTATTCTGCACCCCACTAGATGTTCTGTGGATGTATCTTCTTTTTTTAAGGTACAGTATGTAAAAAATCAAAAGTCAATGGCAAAAAAATGTGATATCATTCAAAACTTGTTTCTACTGATGTGTAATCACTGCACTAGAATGCTGTTATTCGTTTATTTGCTTAGAATGAGTCATTTATATCTACTTGCTAGGTGGTGCACATATAGGCTGCCATATTTGTTTCACCATTTTTACTACGGTGTGTCCCTGAATGGACAGAATAATGTGTATGGCTCAAGAACCCTTTGAACTTTAAAACTGCTGTACCAGCTGTATTTAATGGGAGTTAGAGCACTGTTTAGGATCAGTAATGCCTTAAAAGACATAAAAGTAGTTACTCTGGTCCAGTCATAGCTACACCTGAGACCACTGGATCCACTTACAGATGAAAACATCTTTATGTGGATCCAGTGGTCTCAGATGTATGGAACTGGACTATGAGTAACTACTTTTTATGTCTTTTAGCAAACAATCCCAAGCAGTCTCTAACTCCCATTAAGCCTAAGGCACAATTTTTAACAGTTTTTAAAGTTCAAGGGTTCTTGCTTCACACGCATTATTCTGTCCATTCAGGGACACCGTAATACAAATAATTATATTATATACCTTGTAAATAGATATAAATGACTCATTCTAAAGCAGATAGGCAGTATAGTGCAGTGATTACACATCATTAGAAACACAGTTTTTGATATCACATTTTGCCATTATTTTTGATTTTTACATGCTACATACCTTAAAAAAAGAGATACATCCTGGAACATCTAGTGAAGTGCAGAATAAAATATTAATTTTACCCAGATGATTTTACAGCATAAAAATGCATCGAATTTTGATGGGTCTAAATCTGATTGCCACGCCAGCATGGGGATTCACCGTTGGCATTAGCTCCAGGATGCTAGCTCAATTGTTATGTTTAGAAACAAATTTTCTCTTACCTCCCAAGTTCAAGCAGGCAAAATGAATCCCACGAAGTGAGGGTGAGAAAAGGAGGGCTCAAAGCCCTTTCCTCTAGTTTATGTTAGTTAAACATTTGTTTTGTAATGAACAACGTCCTGTAACATTGCTAATGCTAATTTAGTAAGTAAGTGTGAACTCCCCACCTACTGGTAGAGAGGGGGTGATGATGTAGCATTCAACTGCTAAATCTGAATGATTTCAAGAACAAAAGGGGGGAAAGTCTATGTAAATGTGGCTATAATTAATTATTAATACTTACAAGAAATTTTCTAGTTTTATATTCAAACCAATCAGTTTGTATTCCTCTTGCAAAGTGACATCATTGCCTGAGCACCAGCAGGGACGAATGTTTTTATGCGTGTGTCAGGTTCACACTAGAGCGAGACGGAGCAGCTGCTGCATGTTGCTAAATGCCTTTTATAGTTGAGATGAAAGGGCTGAAAAGCTACGTACATCCTCCACATCATATATCCTGATGAGGATGTTGTTTCTTGTTGAAGGAAATGAAACATACTTTTGAAATATATTTCCCTCCTCGCCTTGGGGATGGTAAGTGTTAGCAAGTCTTATTCAGAGATGCAAGAAAACTGTTGTTATTTATTTCTTTATTTGTGGGGACTTGCTGATGCTGAATAAATCCAGTAAAAAGACTAAATTCTAACTTTTATGTTACTGTGTTTTTGTTTTTTACATATGTCTTTTTGCTGAAACAGTAACAAGTGTTTTTTAAATAAGTTGTTTTATATACCTGCATGAGTTTAATGAAATACTAGTGCTGATATCAACAATGAAAGGACTGAGCCAGATCATGCCTGGGATGGAAAGTGAGCAGTTATACACACATACACACTCATTATACCTGGCAAAACCCCTTTGTAATATCATGGTTCAGTGTCTGCTTAAAGCACAATGATTTCTAATCATACATCACCATTCTGATTTGATTGCATTTATTAGCCCTGTTAACTGGTTGCTTTTGGCCCAGTTTAGCAATACTAAAAACTGAAATTAATCTTTTCTGTCTATTTTTTGACTCAGTTTACATCATTTGTCCCTGCAGGTGTGTTGCTCTGGAGCAGAGTGAGTGTAGTCTCACGTTTGAGGAATGAGTTAGAGTAAATATTTTGGTGGTCTGTGGGTTGGGAAAAGTAGTAAAACTGTCTCTGCTGGCCATGATGATAACTAGGCTGTCACACAGCACACTGATGAACAATAACCCTCTGTAAATAGTGACATCGAGCATGTGCTGTGCTCTCCATCTGTATCAAAGCAGTGAATTTTGATGACCTGCTACTGGTGGATGTTTATGTTAATATACCAAAACCGGCTTTTAGAGAATCTAACACTATTTTGGCTAACTGTGATATGTTGAGACAAATTGGATAAAAGTTTGGTTATTAATCCATTTCTTAATCATTTTGCTCCCAAAGTGATATAGAACATATCTTTGACGTGTGCACTCTCATCCGCTTAAATTAGAACAAGAATTGCTTATTTTTTGGTGCCCCTCAATCACCTCTTTTGTTGCTTTTATCATTAAAAAGTTGCTTGTATGCGTCTGCAGCCTTACAGACCTAGATGTTGCAGTAAAGCTCCAGCGATGATTTGTGACCTCACGAATAATACTGTGTTATGGGATGAAAATGGAATACCCAGAACTACAAGAGCAATCATATAACACCAGTGCTACAGTGAACACCAGCAGAAGAATGATGGTTAAGGCTGGTGACAAAGTGGGTCATATCACGAGAAACCTAACAAGATCGCATTCACATTCATGCATGAAATTTCTGGAACCCCAATATGCACTCCGCCAGTGGGAATAAAGACTCCATCCTCAAAACAGCCTATAAAACCAACAACACTCCACTCTTTCATATTTGCGTGTGTGAATGCAACTGAACCTTTCAAAGCGTTCACAGTATAAATGGACATTCAACGAATTACTGCGCATCAATAGGACAAGCATGATAGAGATATGAGAGAATGATGATCAATATTCTTAGACGACACCATCGGTAAAACATGAGCGCAATGAATGCAATGCGACATGGTAAAACACAAGAGATAACAAAGTTCTCACGAAAATAGAAGATAAATTAGGAACTTTTGCATTTTGATTGCTTCTTTTTGTATGTCATCCCCCCAAATATAGACGTCAGTATATCTGCGAAAAAATTGGTTTTCTTTCTATTTTATACAACTTTTAAATAATAATTGAAAAAAAGAGAAAAAAGCGACCGCCCTTGGAGGGTGCAGAATAAAGTAGCAGACAGCCCATACATTTTATATCCTATAAATATAGATAATCGTTTATGCAATTGTGGGTCGATATGTCTGATTACCATGCCAATGTTGGGATTCTTCACCATTAACGTTAGCTTGGGTTCACGCGCTCTTAAATTCAAGCTGACAAAATGAAACGGGATGGCGGGGTTTCAGCTTTCCTCCTGGACCGTTAAACATGCTAATGCTTCATTATGGTTAGCCAATTCTGCTAGCGTTGCTTGCTGATTAAATGGCAAGTGATTAAGCAGCGTCACCTACTGGCGGAGATAAACTATGTGACGGTATCTTTAAATTATTTAATATTTTTAGAAATTAATAAAACAGTGTTCATACAGCATGATGTTTCCGGACATGAATAAGCGCAGCGTCAAAATTGTGAAGTCAATGGACGAACAAATAGGCGTGTTTGCTTGGGGTAGTTTGATGTGAGTCAACGATTAGAAAGAAACTGTCATCACGCGAAAGCATTTACTACGCGAATGGAGCGTATTTCACCTATTCACTCAGATAACTCCAAGGGTTTATACGCGCGCGTATGCGAGCCCCATGCATTCAAAATGGATGAGCGTGATAATGAGCCAGGCGGTACTCTGCAGCGGAAGTAAAGCTTGCTGCTTTTTCTCTCTACGGCGTAAGGTTTGGAAAGCGCTTTTCCCAGATAAAAATCGCAAGGAGTTCTGCGCATAAAAGCGATTAATATACCATGGGATTTAGAGCTGAAAACCCAGTTAGACAAGGCCTCATTAACAAAACGCAGGTCGCAGCCCGCGAGGATGGCGTCACAATGCCGACACTCTACGGGAACAGTGCAGTGGTTCCCACGAGGCTCAAATAGCGATATCCTAAACCCTCCTGGAAGAACGCCGTTTTCCAGCATTCCTTGGGTCATGTGACTGCGGTGCAGCTGCTGCCTTACAGACTGACGCTTTTTTGAGCTTTATGTGGTCTGGTTTTAGGGTTGTTGGTTAGGGTTACCGGAGTTGTCGAAGCGCATAATTAGCCGCATGTTGGCTATTACCTGCTGGCATCCCGATGTATGGCAGCCGAGATGTCCCTCTGACAGTGCTTCTTTGCTTTCTCGTAAGACGAAGCATTAGACCAATAAGATAAAAGCATACTGAACATCCTAATAAAACCCCGCCGTGTGATTTACAAAAAAAGAGAAAGAAATGATGACGATCATCACACAGAGTATATAAAACATTAAAGTGGGGTTAGAATGATATGACATTTGTCACTGTTTTCTTTAAGAAGTAACACTAGAAGACACTTTCTTTTCTAATGTTCTCTCGTGCACCAGTGAGCTAACACCAGTGTGGTCCTTGCTAGTGCTGAATGGTAATCTGGAGTAAGCAGTCGTTTACTAGCAATGAAATCCGCGGCACATGTGTAAACAAAGGTTTAGGTGTGGTTCTACATGCTTTGATGCCTGAAATAATAATTTCTATATTATGATGTGGTTTGCCTTCTGGAATATGGGTTTCTTTGCGTCTGCGGCTTCCTCTTGTGGAAATTTCAGGCATTCTTTGGATCTACTAAGCCATGTATTCTTAGATAGTCAATGATTTTAGTCCGCGAGCATGTCTGGCTGATTCACCTCATGTGCGGCAATACGCGCTTGTGTTAGCGTCTGCAGCTTTAACCTCTTCAGTACTGCGCAGGCTTAGGCCGCGCTGTTTTGGGGGGAAATTATGTGTGAAAAAGCAGGGGCGCGATCACAGACCGCTGCGGCTCCCGTTTGACAGAAGCATTTCGGCAAAACTCATTCTCAATGCCTCCGGGTCTTTGATTGGTCGGCAGTGAGCCGGCAAGATGCAAAGTTTTTTTGGGTGAGGGTGGGGTATCTGAGCGCAATGTCTTCTGTGCTTACGAGGACATTTCCCTTTCCTGACTGCCCAATCAATCGGCTCCTGCATGGAGGGAGCTCGCTGTCCCTGTCACAACAATTGTTGCCTCCTTCTGTCTCTAGTGAACGTCAAGCTGGCAACTCATGTCGCCCATGCCTGACGAAACTGTCTCGGTAGGCGAAGGCATGAATTGAGATGAGAAGAGTATGTTAAAGGTTTCTTTTCTTTCAGCATTAAATAAGAAGGCGTGCAGGCAGAATTCAGATCGGCGGGAGGTGGGATGATCGTCTACTTTAGTTCATTTTTAACTTTCACCTGTTATTAACCTTGGATAATTTGTTTCAGTCTTTTTATTTTCTTTCCTTTAAAATTATCTATAAAAGTTGGTAACCGAAAAACTTAGATGTTTCATCCAAAGACAATATCTGTCAAGGCACTGCAGGAATTCATAGGTTTTCACAGATTTTCTACCTCTTCTGATCTAACAGTGTTAAAGGGACTGTGTTAAAAGACAGTAAAATGGTATCAGTGACAACGTTACATAATTATTGTTCACAATGAATGAATGCGTGCAACGTTTCAAACATTGTATATTTTTTTCATTTCGCTATTCTCATTCTTTTCTATTTTGGAAAATTAAGAAATTAGAGAACTGATGTCAAAACCAAGCTAAGTGCTCTCATCTCGAGATATTTTCATGGAATGGATGGAGTTCTGGACCGATACCTTGTGTGTGATTTACGTTATTCATGTTTTTACGTGGGTGATCACAGAGGAGTGATTAGAAGTAGTAGTCTGACTGATGCGTTATTAGTAGCCGATGGTCAAACATATCGCTGGGTTAAGACAATTGTCTTTTTTTGTTCTCAGGGGAAAGGCCCGTAAGTGTCGGCTGTGTATTTAATCATTAAAGGAAACTGTCAAGTTGAAGAGATCTTTTAGTCGAAGATTATGGAGCCAACCTCTGTTTATCTCTTTAAGAAGTTGAATTTAGCAGAGGGTTGTTGTTTTTTGTTTTCATTTTATCTTAATATACATGT
>JALJCO010009098.1:0-23665 GCA_023101725.1 Atherinomorus stipes
AATAAGCTAATTTTCTAGCTTTTGCAACCATGGGACCAAGATGTTTTGCTGTGTAGTTGTTGTTAATGAATAGGGTGATGTGTGGGTAGCTGTTTGTCATATTGTTTTCATTTTTCAGATACTCGGACATTTCGACTTCCATTGCTGCTCCCTGCTCCAATGGCTGTCGCACAGATTTGCACCTTTGCAGGTTGATTCTCAGGCCAGTCTTTCGGGAGCTGTGTGCCAGCTGGAAAGTATTTCAGGGTTACATGGAGTGGGCAGCGTGGTTTTTGCTTCAGGGCAATTGTCCATTATGAACTTTGTCCACGTTTCAGCAGCTGAAACAATGGGAGATGTTATTTCACCCAACCAACAAATAACAGCAGATTCCTTTTGACACATCATGGCATATGGCTGTTTGATTGTCTGCAGTGTTGTGCCTTCATTTTGTGCACAGAATTCCCATGTTCAAGGGGCACAATGCATTTCTGCCAAGCAGGTTTATGGGTGCAGTGTCACTCACAATCTGCTGTACAGTTACCGTTCTGTCTTGTACAGTCACTGGAACAGGAATTGTGAGGGGGTGTAACTGAGTCTTTCCTGCGAACCCGATTGTGGACACCTGCTGTCTGGCAAGTGGGATGTGTTTGGCATCTTGGATTGTCAATGAGGAATAAATTGAACCAGAGTCAATTAACATTTGGACCTTTTTCCCATTCACAACTGCAGTAACCATGGGGTTGTCATAGTTCAGTGCAATTAATGGGTTTTGTGGATGTGTCAGTGGTTGTCAAAACCCAGCTGGGGGATCCCCAAAGGTGTTGGCTGGTCCTCTGGCTGCGTCTCGGTGTGGACACTCCCTCCATATGTGACCTGACTGGTCACATGTCCTGCACCTCACAGGTCCTCTGCAGAATTTCACTGCATGGCCAGGCCGCAGGCATCTGAAACAGGCAGTCTGTTGTTCTTGCTGTTGGTTTGTACCTGTGGTTGAAGATTGGCCACGCCTCCTCCAGGACTGGGCTGGTGCACGTCCTTGACCCCTGGGCTCCATCTGCATGTAGATTACCTGTGGTTGGGTGTTAACAGTGTCGTCTTTTCTCTCCAGCTCCTTCTTTTTCTCCTGGATCGACAACTCCGTAAGTTTATGGGCTGCCTCTGCGTCTTGCTTCTGGAGTTTTCGTTGCTGGTCTTGGTAACGCTGCACAGAATCTGCAACATGATCCACATATTGATCAGATAGCATTGTAAAAATGCCTACCGTGTCATTCAGTCTCTCTTGTGCTAGACGGGGAAGTCCTTTAATCAATTTCTTTCTTAACATGGTCTGGTGAATCATGTCAGTGTCTGGGTCTTGGCCAGTGAGATGTGTCCATCTATGTTTTCCTTCATAGATGTATGTGGTGACATATTATCTTTAGTAATTTCTTTCTAATCTCATCCCAGAGATTGTTTCTGTGTTGGTTAAAATAGTCAGCATCTCTTTCTCTGTGTCTGAATAAAATCTTGCAGACCTGCAGCATGGAACAGATCTTGGAATTCTGTGTTTGAGAGTATTCTTTTGAAAATTGCTTTAATGTCACCAATCAAGTTGGCATCATATTTGATGTCATTGCCTGAAATTCTGTAACAAATGTATATCCGCCATCAAATGTAATGAAATGCATTGTTTTTCACCAGCAGGGGGTACTCTGGTGCCTTTTGGTTCAGTGAGTGAGTGACAATCTCATTTTCATCATCAGCAGCAATTTCATCAGCAGCAGCAGTTTCAAGCATTGCCCCTGCTACTCTTGCATGCTTTTGTTCTAACAGCATAACACCACTAGCATCACCACATTAATCACCATCTTGTTTTTTTCTTTGCTTTTAGTGAAAATTTTGCAGTGAAAAGTCCATCTTCTTTCTCATTATCAACATTAATTGCAATATCTTTTTTTTTTGCTCTTGGTTTTGTTGCTGCTTTTTTTGGTTGTGGTTCATGGGATACAATCTTTCCATCCTTTAAAACCATTGGTTCATCATATGGCACTGCAATGTCTGCAATCTGTTGTTGTACTGATTTATTGTATGCAGTTTCTGAGTTACTACTGGTTGCTTCTTCTTCTGTTGCTGGTCCTAAGTTCAGTTTTGACAAGCTGGGATATAAAACCATAGCTCCTGAATTTGGTGTTTGCTGTAAGCAGTAGTCTCCTCTGATTTGTACTCCTTTAATTTAATTTTTATGTATCATAACATACTGAGGGTATGTAGGTAGCTTTGTGCTATTTTGCTCATTTTGCTCTTGGGGCATAGCTTTTTGATTTTCTCTGTATTCTCTGCCATGTTTCTGAAATAATTCCAAAATTTGGATGTCTTTCAATGTTTTCTTTGCATTTTTGTTAGCTGCAGTTATTCCGGTTATGGGCGTGTTTTTAATGATTATTTTAGTTCAGCCACAGACGCATTGATCGAAAGTACCGTTTTTTGGCCAGCAAGCAGGTGGCGCTGTTCTATTTTCCCACCAAGTGGAGAATTTCCTTAAATGTCATCTTTCATCAATGGAAATTTACTGGCTAGAATTTCTACTGCTGTGTCATTTCCGGTCGACATTTTGTTCACTTTAGCTTTTTCTGAGTTCGCCATTTTGTGAAACTCAAACCGGAGAGGCACTCTGACACAGGAAAAAAAAAAGATTCTGCTAGACAAAATATCCTGTCCACTGTTTGACATCAACAAAAACACGCACTTTGCCCTGTCTTTCTCCCCTAAGACTGGCTACAGGGAAGAAAGATAAGGCTGGAACATTTTTATAGGGTGTCGCACACGAGCCCTAGGTGTCGCACTCGTACAGATATTTTTGTGTGGCGAAACTTTTACAGGTACAAATTCAATTTTCACAAAAACACAGAAAAATAAAACACAACTACGAAACTGATCTACATGTTTGCAAATAATATTTCTGCAGACAAAGGTTTCTCACACAACCACGAAATGATTCTGTGGGTTCATAACTTTTTTTTACAAGCACGACTTGTTTTATACAACTTCAAAACATTATTTTACATGAAAAATCTTTTACACACAAATTGTCTCTGGCATGATTTTGATCCCATAGACACAGGTGCACACAACCACACACACAGACAATAGAGACGAGTTAACGGTGACTCCAGAGAAAACGGGAAGAATTATAAAACTGAATCTCAAACGAACGTTTTCCCTCAGCGATGAAAGACATGAACAACGTGAAATGTTCATTGAAACTATTTCTTCATGTTGGCTGGAAGCGAGTAGAGCTGAAGCTCCTCTCAGACATCCATTAGTCCAACTGTCCAAGATTCTGTTTATTTATTCTGTTAAGTTTCCGTTTCATTCATTAGTGAGATCTGATATTCACTTTTTTCAGGAATAATTCAACACAGAGATTAAAGTTAAGCCAATGGGAATATTAAAAAGTCACGGAATAATTACTTTTGCAAGTAATTATTTTTACAAAGGTGAAACTCCATTTTAAACGCTGTTGCTAATTCCTTCTCCAAAAAGTAACGATAATTAATCACTTTGTAGTAATCACAAAACATTGAACAACCTCCATCACTGTGTAGTTTTTATTAGCGATTTCTCAGGTTCAACATCAGACAGAAGCCAGAAGAGGATGCTGGAAACATAAATTGTTTTTAAAGTAGATTATTGTTGTAAAAGTAACAACTTCTTTTGTTGATAATTTGAGTTTTATGCATTTAAAAGTATAAATCGAATCGCAATATTTGTCAGAAAAATCACAATTAGGTTTTTTTTGTCAAAGTCGTGCAGGCCTACTAGTCAATCAGTTTGTGAAATGGTGCGGTAACAATCAGCTCATCTTAAATACCAGCAAGACTAAAGAGATGATTGTTGACTTCAGGAGGAGCAAGAATAAGCAGCATAGTCCTGTCTACATACTGGAAGAGGAGGTGGAGGTAGTGGAGAACTACAAATACCTGGAGTTCAGCTAGACAACAGACTCGAGTGGAAATGCAACACTGACTACATCTACAAAAAAGGTCAAAGCAGACTCTACTTCTTAAGGAAGCTGAAATCATTCAACGTCTGCACCACAAGATGTTGCAGATCTTCTAAGAGTCTGTTGTGGAAAGTACAATCAGCTTTGCAGCATCTGGTTGGCAGCAGCATCAGAACCAGAGACTTGAAGAAACTAAACAAGCTGATCAAGAAAGCTGGTTCTGTGCTAGGAATAACTCTGAAACTGCTGGAGCTGATCGTTCAGAAAAGAATGCTGCACAAGCTGATGAAGATGATGGAGGACTTTTCCTCCTCTCCACAACACAATGAAGAATCGACAGTGTGTTCAGTGGGAGGCTGCGCCAGGTTCGCTGTAGGATGGAGAGATACAGAAATCCTTTCCTGCCAGCAGCCATCACCCTGAAGAACAAGACTGACTGATTTTTTTTTTAAACACATTTTATTGTATTTAGACACATACTGTAGAGTACAGAAACAACCACCACCCCAAACCATCAGACAGCAAATACTTTAGTTACAGACTTCAGGGTTTCCCTCAGAAAACTTGCTAAGCCCAGTGGTGGAGAAGCCCACCAGTGGTCCACCGCCACCGATGGGCCCCGGCGCCCAGTCTTTTGAAGAAAAAAAAAAAAAGTTGAAAAATGACAGGAATTTCGAAATTGTGACTTACTGTATATGTGTTAATTTATTTACAATACGTGGGGCACAATTTTGAAATACATTCTGGCTGAAAGGCTTAAGTAATTGGCAAGCCTACAAAATGAAAAACGTGAAAGCTATAGGTAAATCATATATTTATCTTTTGTCAGTGTATTGTATTTACACTGTTTATGGCTTACTTTTGCTTTTGCTTGCTGCCCTCTCAATGCTAGTGTGATGGTGTAGAGGCCCGATATGTGCGTTTAGCACATTATAGACTAATCCAACGAGCGTTTTGTGTGTTGTGCCCTTGCGATGCCGCCATTACGGTGGGGACTAAACCCAATTACTCAGATCTGCCAACATGGAAAGCAGCGTGAATATCTGGATTTACATACCTATAGGTATGTTATCCAGAGATCTCTCAAGTATTCTGACATTTTTAAAATTTTTAATTTTTACATCAGAGCATTATTGTAAACTATTATTCATCTCTCTCTGAAACTGGTTTAAATGACAAGCCACACTGGAATAACACGCACATCTCATGATTACTTATCAAAGTTTTAAAAAAAAAAAAAACTAAACTCTATCAAAGGTCGTTACTTTTCCATTTTCTCACATATTTGGCTTTTGGTATTGTTTAAGGACTGTACAGACCACGTAACCTTCACGTGTCCTGCAGATGAAACTAAAGGCTGTAAGACACCGTCTTCCTTATCGTTTGCGTTCGCAACTATATTATTATTTTTATTTTCTGGTCACAACGTTGCCCTGATCAGAGCAACTAACGTTATATTTCACTATATTTCTCAGATTAGTCATTCACTGCGTTTACATGCAGCCAGTAAATCTTTCATAACCGGAATATTAGCAATAACCCGGTTGCGCACGACCATGTAAACACTGGCAAAAACTCGCAGCAACACCACAGCTGTCTCTGTTAGCATTAGCTACTGTTGCATGATAACGTTATGCGATGCGTCATGTTCGGGAGCATAGATACGTGAAATAAAGTGTCAAATTAATGAGTGTTCACCATAATTTAAAGTGTTTTTGTTGTTGGGGATTAAATCCGATGTTTTCTCCGCCGTGGCAGCAAGTTATTCCTCCTCTGCTCTGTGTCCGATATTCCGCCCGATATGAACACACTGACATCAGTGGACTAAGCAGCAGAAACGTTTAGTTTTATCAGACGGCAGAAATCTTCATGGAATAAATGTCCGTGATCTTCTTATTTACTTATTGCCACATTAAAGTTTTCCTCTGATGTTCCAACAACCAGGAATTTGACAGTCCTTCCAGATTTCCTCAATATTGTTCAGAGAAAAGTCATGTTGCACATGTACAGAAATGACCCCCCCCCCGCTGCAATGGTGGATGGTTTAGTTGTGGTGTTTGGCCGGATTAGTCCGGTACAGATGTACATTAGATGTACGAGGAGCTTCAATAAAGACTCTGGTTGAGGAGCCTTGTGTTGCCTTGTGTAAACGAAGCTTATCTGCAGCATAATATCGTAACTATTTCAATAAAGTATAAAACATGCTTACCACATTCGGGGGTGGGGGGTGGGGGGCCGCCAGGCCTATAGAGCACTGGGGGGGAAACCCTGGACTTTTATAAATGGAAAATAAGAAACAAAAAGCCCAAAATAAAACAACAGCAACAGAAATCAAAACAGAACATTACACACCAGTCATCTGCATCCCATTAAAGGTGTCATAACCTGCTGTTTCACATACACAATCCTTCTTTAATTATCTTCAAATGAATTTTTAATTCTAGTTAGGTGGGAGGAAAATTTAATGAGCTCATTTTAACCTCTTTTATTCCCCAACTATTGTTTGTCGCGAGAATACGCACGAGAGTTAGACCTGTCTGTAAGCGCGTTCACGAGGCAAACATCAAAGCCAAAACAAAAATTTATCAGGACAGAGCAGGTGAAGGAAATGATGTCCCAACAGAGAAAAACGTGACGGTGCGGTTGATGGAGAGGATCCGTGGAGTAAAAGGGCTGGACTCTGATGAATATAAGGAGTGGACGTCTGACGTGAAGTCAACCAAACAGTGTTAGCTTCTGTTGCTACATTAGCAGCTTGTCCGCTCGTCAACCACCGTTTACTGGTCTCTTACACAAAAGATAATAAGTTACACAAGCAGCAACACTTACCAACTGCACATCCTCACTGATAAGTATAATCCACTCCTCCTTGGCAAAGGTGTCCGTCTTGTTAGAGCACTGAAAAACTGCTGAATTTCTGCCGAGGCAACTCAGCATGGCAATCTCCCCTCCTCCTCCTCGTCGCCGCGCCATTTTTTTTTTTTTCCAAATCTTTTTGTTTAAGTTTTACAGAAACATAGAATGCAATGACAATTGACATAAAGAAGAAAAACAAAGTGAAACATGTACAAGTGGTGTGTCAGTAAATCCCTAGCCCCAACCCACCCACTTAAGGCCCACTCAGGTCAGGTCAAGCCTAAACTAAAGTTAACACCGCACATTCACACAAACAAACATACAAACACACACAGGCATACAGAGGGAAATGGAAGGAAAGTAGGACAGAGGAAGAAAGAGGGGTGGGGGTGGGGGGGTAGGAGATAAATAGGTAGCTATACTAGTAGATAGAGGGGAAATCGGAGCTGAAGGGGTGCAGACTCAGTCCTATCCTGCATCTAGATCTAGGTCTAGGGGAGTGAGCGAACTCCAAGAAGGGGTTCCAGGTGTTATGGAATTTCTTGGTGGAGCCACAGAGTGAAAACCTAAGTTTTTCAAGTTTTAGATTATTAAGAACTTCATTAATCCAGTGGTTATATGATGGGGGGCGGGGGGGACCTCCAGCTAAGCAGAATCAGCCGATGAGCTAGCAGGGTTGAGAAAGCCAGAACCCGTCTCACTGTAGCAGGGAGGCCAGTGTTGGAAGGTAAACCAAAGATAGCTGATGCACAGTTAGGGTGGATAACCTGGTCATAGGCGCGGCCTATGGTATCAAAAATGTTCTGCCAGAAAGTTGCTAAATTAGGACATGACCAGAACATGTGGGCATGAGTGGCAGGAGACTGATTACATCTGGTGCAGGCGTTGCTAACTGTGGGGTAAATTTTGGCCAATTTAGCATTTGTATAGTGGATTCTATGAATGACTTTACACTGGATCAGACCATGACGAGCGCAAACGGAGAGGAGCAGAGAACCATTGGTGATCTGTCACGCTACTGACAGGTCATTTTCCCACGCTGTCCAAATTAAGTTGAGATGTTCAGAGGTAGCAGAGCGAAGATGGTTGTATACCAGCGACACACATTTCTTTTGTTTAGGGTCTATAGCCAATAAGACATCCATCAGGGTTTCGGGAGGGCGATTGGGAAAGTGGGGAAAATTCTTTTTGACAAAGTCTGATTTGAAAGAAACGAAAAAGGTGAATGAAATTTTGATGCAAGTTCTGTAAATGACGAGAAGATGTCATCTGTGTATAGGTCTTTAACAGTGGTGATACCCTTGTTGTACCAATTTTTGAATGTTGGGTCTGTGTTCGAAGGTCTGAAGGCGTGGTTTTTGAAGAGTGGGGAGAGAATTGAAGGGGTGTGGAGGCCGAGATATTTCCTGAGTTGAATCCATATTTTTAGTGACGCAGATACAATAGCATTTGTCTTCAGAAGAGTTACGGGGAGGGGAAGACGGGAGCATAGAACAGAGTGCAGGGAGAGGTCTAAAGATGCGCTTTCCAGCTGTAACCAGGCAGGTGAGGAATCAAGAGCATCATCCCTCCAATATAGCAATTTCTGTACATTAGCTGCCCAGTAGTATTGTCTAAGGTTAGGAAGCCCAAGGCCTCCATCCTTCTTGGGAGACTGCAAGACTGTCCTACGAATCCGAGCTGGTTTAGGTCCCCATAAAAATTTGGATATCATACCGTCTAATCTGTCAAAAAATGATTTGGTAATGTATATGGGGATGTGTTGGAAAAGGTAGAGGAATTTGGGCAATACAACCATTTTCATTAAGTTTATCCGACCTGCAAGGGATAATGGTAGGGTAGACCAGCGGTCAGTCTTTCTCAGTCTTCTCTGCAAGAGGCAGGAAGTTGGTCTTAAACATGTCAGACATGGATGCTGTAATTGAGATGCCCAAATATTGAAAACCGGTGTCAGCCCACTTAAATGGTATTAAAGAGTGTGGGAGTTGTCTGGCCAGTGAATTGATTGGGAACAGCTCGCTCTTTTGATAGTTTAGTTTATATAGTAGTATATGCCAAACTGATCCAGAATATTGTAAATCACAGGTAACGATGTAGTGTAAGAAAAATGGGTGTTTAAGATACCTTCTAAACATTTAACCTCCTGTAACCTTCTTTACCCATTTTCCAGCGGGACCTTTTGCATCAGAAATGAAAACCAAACAATGAGGAATAAAAGTTAACAATTTATTACAGAATCAGAAGCAATACATTACAGAGCTCTGGGTTCAGAATTCTTGCCCTGTCACCAACAGAGTGCTGGAGCCAGTTTGGAAAATCTGACACCATCTAACAGTCCCTTAAACCCTTTTTATACAGTTTTAATGTCGGTTGAATCTTGGAGCTCCTCCCCCTGCTACAGAACAGCTGAACGCACATCCTGGCATCTTCTGGCTCCTTGGTCCCTGAGAGTTTAAAAGAGTGGAAAAATACAGAAGAAGGGGGAGAACAGCAAACAACAAAACCCCTAATACTTTGCGCTCGTCTCCTGTGTCCGGATTCACATGATGAGCCAAGTAAAAACAACCCTTTCCTCCTGCAAGATGTTCTCAGGGTCTACAGGTCATAAACTGCCTAAATGATTTGCTACACTAGGTAATAAATGCTAAATAGCCCAGTGAACCACCTCTGATGTGTTTCTACAGCTGCTACAAAAACACAGGAGAGGGGGGTCCTGGTTCTAACCTCACCTTCAGAATGAACTCTACAATCTTCATCTGATGTATAAGTCATTTTGCATGAAAACATGGATAATATCCTACAAAACAGAGGTCAATAGGCAATCTGGCGTTGCGCCCGAACATTAAGTAGTAGGGCGAATATCCAGTTGACTCATTTTTTGTACAGTTATACGCATTTACTAACTGACTGATATGTTGACTCCAGTTTTGTTTCTGTACATTTTCGAGTGTTCCAAGCATTGAGAGAAGCGTTCTGTTGAAACGTTCAGGCTGAGCATCACCTTGAGGATGATAAGGCGAGGTACGTGATTTTCTTATTCCAAGCATGGATAAGAGTTCCTTTATAAGGCGGCTTTCAAAGTCCCTGCCTTGATCGGAATGTATTCTGGCGGGTAATCCATAATGAACAAAGTACTTTTCCCACAATACTTTGGCAACTGTGACTGACTTTTGATCTTTAGTAGGAAATGCCTGAGCGTACCTAGTGTAATGATCAGTTACTACTAGTACGTTACTGACTCCTTTGTTGTCTGGCTCTATTTGAAGGAAATCGATGCAGACTAAATCTAAAGGGCCATTACTAGTGATCTGATTCAGTGGAGATGAACGTTGTGGGAGTGTTTTTCTGGAAACACAACGTCCGCAGGTTTTTATGTACTGTTCCACGTCAGTATTCATTCGAGGCCAATAGAAACGATCCTTGATCAATTCTGTTGTTTTCTCTACTCCAAGATGTCCACATTCATCATGTAGGGATCTCATTACACCTATTCGGTACCGTTCTGGTAGAACCAGTTGTTTGTTGACTGTGCCATTTGGTAGTTTCCGTTGTCTGTATAGTATGTTGTCTTTTAGTTCGAGTTTTGAGTTCTCACGAACCAGTAGAGTTACATCAGGTGGCTGATTTTTTGATGCAACCAGTGGTTGGCCAGTCTTGATGGTTTGTTTCACAGGACTGATGACTGGATCAAAATCTTGAGCAACTTGTAAATCTTTGGGAGTTAACTGATCCAATGTAGTTGCTTTTAGGCTCACTGGAAAAGCATAAGTTTCTGGAATCACGGATGGAGGGACTCCAAGTTGGTCCACAAGTCTAACAGAAGACTTGGTAGTTTTACTGTTGGACTCTTTTTTACAGATGGCTTTTATGGCAGACTGTGGAACATCTGTCCACTGTTCAGAGTCATGGGTGTACCGTCTGGATAATAAGTCGGCATCTATGTTGTGACAACCGGGCCGATACTGGATATTGAAGTCATAAGTGGCTAACGCTGCAAGCCAACGGTGTCCGACAGCATTCAACTTTGCAGTCGTCAGCACGTAAGTTACGGGATTGTTGTCGGTTCTTACCATGAACTTGGCTCCGTAGAGATAGTCATGGAACTTATCCATGATCGCCCACTTCAGTGCTAAGAACTCGAGTTGATGGACTGGATAGTTTCGTTCTGAGTCACTGAGTTTTCGGCTTGCGAAAGCAACTGGCTTGAGGCCCTCTGGATACTCTTGATTGAGCATGGCACCCAAACCATTCATGCTAGCATCTACGTGCAGGACATAAGGTTTGGTGGGATCTGCAAACGCTAACACCGGAGCGTTTGTTAGACAGTCAATGATCCGTTTGAATGCTTGGTGACAGGACTGGTCCCATCGCTCTTTGAATGGTTCTGACGGTTTGAGGTAAGTCTTGGTTGGATCTTTGGTTTGAGCTTTCTTGTTTTTCTGAGTAGGTGGGTAGCCTTTTGTTAGCTCTGTTAAAGCAACCCTTACCGATGTTGCATTCTTACACTATTTTTCTAACAGGGTAAAATGCTATGAATGAGGTAATGGAACTCTAAAATACAAGACAGACCCACCATTAATCAATATAAAATATTATTCCAATCTCTAAATATTCAATGAAAACTCCAACCAATCCTTGAAGTAGGGTGCACCTCTAGGATTGTCCAACGGACCTGCCCGTCAGACTTTTGATTCTGCATTGGGAGGTGGAGGGAATGAAGGGGGGTGTCTTAGGAGTGAGGCGGGACTGTTTATATTCAAATAATCTTGCTGTGCTTTCTGAAATGCAAGATCGGTAAAGGTTGCTTTAAGGGGCGGACAATGCTTGAGTAGTTTGAAATAAATCTGCGGTAGTATCCACAGAAACCAAGAAATGAGCGGAGGGACTTGAGGTCTGTTGGTTCTGGCCAATTTTTGACAACAGACACTTTTTCTGGATCAGTGGCTATGCCAGCTTCTGAAACGATGTGACCAACATACTTTACTTGGGATTGACAGAACTGACATTTGTCTATTGACACTTTGAGACCGAATGCTCCAAGACGATCCAAGACTTTTAGGAGACGTTGCTCGTGTTCTTCAAGTGTTCTGCCAAAAACAATAATGTCGTCAAGGTACACAATGACTTGGAGAAGATGCATATCGCCAACGGCTTTCTCCATAAGCCTTTGAAAAGTGGCAGGCGCTCCTGTTATACCTTGCGGCATTCTTTCAAATTGATAGAATCCAAGGGGACAGATAAATGCAGTCTTCTCCTTGTCTTCTTCGCACATGGGAATCTGATAATATCCACTCCGAAGATCCAGGACGGAAAACCATTTACTGCCTGAAAGACAGTCTAAGGCATCATCGATCCGGGGGACAGTGTACTGGTCGGGGATGGTACGACTGTTCAAAGTTCGGTAGTCAATGCAGATTCTAATTGAGCCATTCTTTTTCCGTACTACTACGATAGGTGAAGCGAACGGACTTCGAGACTCATTAATGATCCCTGCAGCTGACAGCTGCTGTAAATGTTGTCATACGTCCTCAATGTCTGCTGGAGCTAAACGATGTGATCGCTCTCTGAAGGGGGTAGAATCGCTAAGGCGGATGTGGTGTTCAACATCTTTAGCTAAACCCACGTCCCATTCGTTCAGAGAGAAAACATCTAGTCTCTCAGCTAACTTTTGCTGTAACCTTTTCTTCCACTCTTCAGGGACAGGTGAATCGCCAAAACAGAAGAGTTCTGGGTCTAAAGTACTAGTCTCAGACACTAGAGCTTTAGGGTTTGTGACTACATCTACCGCATACATTTCAGCGAGGACTGTGCCGGCTTGAATAGAGGTAGGTTTCTCTGACTCATTATGCAATAGAACTACAAAGTGGTTCTCATCTATGTCGCTCTCTGGAACAACACCTGGCTGTACTAACACACCAGATGGAAGTTGGGGCATGGCGGGTGCCTCAACAAGGACAACATCTCTGGGCTTAGTAGTTTTCTGCTCTACTTTACAAGTGGCATAAAACTTTTCACCGGGGGCAATAGTAAGTGGTCCTGGACCTTGCCATCTCACTTGTCCTATCGGGTTGTCTGCTGCATGTGGTTTCAAAGACTTAGTTTGTATTTGGTCATAAACTGCTTGTACTCTCATAGAGCTGACTTTACGTTCACTCCCGCTATCTTTACACAACTGGAACAGGCGGCGGAACAGAAAAGCGTTTGTACCAACAACAACAGGGGTTTCATGACTTTGTGTTGGCTCGGGACAGACGAGAGCTAGGACGTTAATGGGCCCTTTCACACCTGTTACATCCTCGGGAAACTCCATCTCTACCACTACATACCCACAGTAAGGATACGACTCGGCTGATAGACCCCAGATAGCTAGGCTGGAAATGGGATGTATCCAGACTGTTGGAATATTGGCTTTGTACCAATCCTCAAAAATGATTGTTACTGTTGACCCAGAATCCATAAGACCATTGCATGAGATGTCATTTACTTTGATGTGAGCTATGGATGATGGACCAATGAGACCTTCGGGTATATCTTTACTTTGGATTGAGACGTTTGCAGTGTTGACTCGTGCTACCCACTCATCCTCCTTTGTGCTGTCTTTTTGTCCATCGGTGCTACCCCGTACTTGACGAACGAGCTTTCTGATCACCTTTTGAGTGTTTTCAGGGGCTGTGCATTTTGTTGCGATATGACCATTTTCTCCACATCTATAGCAGAAGTAGTCTGCCTCTTTACTACTCTTTGGCTTTGAGGTAGTGTACTTTGAACTGCAATCAGGTTTGAATTTAGAGAACTGGCCTTTCTCTTTTTCACCTTGGTTGGACTTCACTGACATCACGCTTAGTTGGGTTTTTAGCTCTTTGACTTCTTTTCTTAGCTGTTGCACTTCATTGCTTGTGTCTGATTTGTCTTTCTTCTTTTCTCTGGACTCTTTCTTGTGACTTAACTCTGCAGACTGCGATTGTTTATTTAACTCTTTAAGTTTAGCTTTTAGCTCTTGAACTTCTGTCTGAAGATCAGGTTGCTGACAGCCTTCTCTGTCTGTTTCACTCGCTACCTGCACTGCACGCACATATTGTCGCGCTGGTTTTTTGAGTTTGTGCCTTGCTGCTTCGCGCTCTTCCTCTTCACGAATCTCTTTTAATAGGTTTAAAAATGCTGGGGGATTAACACGCTTTTCTCTTAGATTTAACTGAAGAAGCATGAGGTCTGATTCCGTTGCACCTTTAATGAGTTGCTCTAGTCTTGCTTTATTGGCTTCACTAACAAGTAGGCCTCCTTTTTGCACTACTTTGTTTAGCATTCTTTCCAATCTGAGCAAGAAATCTGACAAGCATTCACCTTGTCTTTGGGTCATAGTTCTGAAGGTGAGATACAGTTCTTCTCCAGATTCTGAAGTTCCAAAGGTACTTTCCAGTGCCTGTATGTAATCCATATGACTTGCCATGGGATTAGACGTGCGTACTGCTTGAATTATCTCCAAGGCTGGTCCTTTGAGACTCTCAACAATCTTCCTTCGTTTTTCTTTGTCCGAGTACTCGTACTCTTCAAACATGAACTTTGCTTGTTCTAGCCAGCTGTCCAAGTTGTCTTCACCAGGTGGAATAGGGTGGACTCCAGAAAAGGTCCTCAGACGCCTGTATGAACTGCTTTCATTTGGCTTTGGCTGCAAAACATCACTTACTGCACGAATGATTGACTCAGGATTGCTGTTCCATGAAGTGGTGGGAGCATATCATTTCTTAATGTCCTCCACTGTTTTCCCTTCCTCCAGCAGAAATTTGTCCAATTTCTCAGTGAATGGGGCTGTGGTGGTTTTGGGCTCAGAAATGACTATTGTCCATTTATCTCCTGTTGATGAGATTACTTCTGGCGGAACTTTGGTAGAGTCAATTTCTTCACGGCATTCGCATAGCATGGTTAAGGTTTGGTTCTCGGCATTAAACATTTTGCCTCTCACTCTTACCCTGCCCAAAGCTTTGATTTGTTCGAGTGTTGCTTCTACAGCAGATATCTCTTCCCCTTCTGGGACTCCGAGCACTAGGATGGCATGTGACTGGTCAAGTCCTTCACCTCTGCACCAGTTAGCAAAATCAGGTTGTGCAAAATTACTTTGAGTGGCCATAGTTTAAATAAGAAGGCTTGCATGTAGAGAAAAAAAAAATCCCTTTCAGAGAACTGTAGTTAAGTGTAGTTACTGATAAAGATATAATAGACTTATGTTGAATATAAAGGGACTCCCAGAGAAAAGAAATAATCCCAGCGGTGCCTCCAATTTGTGTAGCACCCAACCCACGTAGCTAGATATTAACCCTTTGGTTAATGTAGTGTAGTACAATAGGTGGGGCCCTGGGTATGTTACTTATATCAAAAGTACAAATAATGGTAAACAGGAGAAACAATATTAATCAACTTTTAACCTAGATACTTATTTATGCTTTTTAATTATGGCGGTGCCTCCATCTCCAAAGGAGAAAATGTAAATTATCCTGTCTCACTAACTCAGAATAATGAACTTTCACTGGTAATCTTATTCAAATAAACCCAGTAATTCTGTAATACAATTAAGACAAACACATGAGATTTAAATTCAAAATGGTAGAATTTAGTTAATGAATAAAAAATTAAATAAAATGAAAATAAAGTTTTGCAGTGCTTCAAAACACTTAGGTGATTACTGGTGCTTTCACAGCTTCAAAAACATTTCAGAATGTAACATTCACAAGAAATAGTAAATTTGTAAGTCTGTATAAAGTTCAGTTCAGATTTAAACCATATATCAATAACAAAGTCCTTTTTGCAGTGCAAAAAACTTAATCGATGCAGGCCTGATGCGATGCTCGGGTTCGTTGGACCTTGAAAACAGAAAAATGGCCACTTCACTTGTTCACAAGCAGAAAATAAAATGCACGTGCTTTGGTTTACTCACAAATCCTTTTGATCAGAGGCAATGGATAGACAAGACCTTTCGTCATCACACGGATCCCTCTCGGCAAACAGGTGGCAATAGCTTGGCATTCACAGGTTGTATGAAGTGCACTCAGTGAAACTTGGTGGTTAATCCTCAGCAGAAGAGTCCAGAGAATTCCTCTCGGTCCACTAAGCATTAAGAGTCTCTAGTTAGTCTTATATTCATCCAAGCTCATATACTTTACATACAGAGAATGAACTAACTCGCGGTAAAATGCTAACATGCTAACTCACAATTAGCATCATACATTATGCACTTAAAACATATCGTCTAAGCATAAAAGTCATATACATCGAGTACTCACTCATCACAGGGTTATACTAGTGATGTTATGCTCGAACAGGCTGCTCGACTTCGTATCGATCTTTCAAAGCGGAAGTGTCGTGGGAAATGTATCGAGCCTCGCTTCATTCCGTTAAGGACCGCCCTACTTTCCAAATGAAGCTTCATGACGTCACGCGCGTATCACCGACCTTACGCGCCAGTTTGAATTCAGGGTGGAGTCATCAATTTACTAGTGCTTATAAACGGACACAATTCCACCAAACTTTGTGGGTAGTAGAGGAGGAGACAGTTGCGTATAGTTGCCATTTATTCAATAATTTACATACAGGGAGAGTGAGATTCAGGTGAGATTAGGCTAATATTCCATCTACGACTGCTGAAATGATCTTGTTCTTAAATAAAAATGCATGACTCCCACAAGAATCTCAAAAGTATTTTTTTTTTTTAAGGGGGGGGGGGTTCATCATTGCCATGATGATATAAATTCATCATGGCAATACTTTCCATGATGTCTTCATCAAATCTTTCTAAAACAACACCATCTGTTGTATGAGATATTTTCAGCTGGAGCTCAAGCTATGACACAGCTATGAAAATCTTTCATAATGCAGCCAGATTTGAAAATGAACATAAAACATGTTACAAATAATTGTTACTGTTTCATGACACATTGCCCCTCATCAATCCATGCAGCTGGCTGCTGCTATGTTAAAAGTTGACCAGCAGATGTCACTATATTGTATTGTGTTGAATGCTTCATAACACAGAACCGTTTGAAGACAATTGCTTCATATTGATTCAGTGGTTCGGAAAGCTTCAGTTTCTCCATCACTAGGTTATACAGTCCAAAACAGCAACGTAGACTCTGCATCCACAATGTTTTTGTGACCATTTCTCCCGTGGCTTAGCTTCACAACCTTCGTCAGGCAAACGCAGTAGCGGAATGCCTCGGGCCTAGATGTTTACTTTCACTTCCTGACTTAGATCCCGCCCTCACGCATGTGATTGGACAGTGGAATTACATCAACCAATATGATAAAAGAAAATACAATATTGACAACATAACAAGCTAGGTTGTAAACGGAGCACATGTTGGATCAGTACATTTCGAACAAGCTTGTGAAAAATAAAGCATCCTTCCAAAATAAGGGAAAAAACCTTTGGTCGGCTTATAGCTGTTTTTAACTATTTATGAACACATTTTAATAGAAGAAATGAACCATGAATTGCTGTGATTTTTAACCATATTTAATACATTTTAATAAGGTTTTTAACACATTTGTATTTTAAGCCTTTATGGTCTGTAATGAATATTTAGACCGGGCTACACTTAGAAACTGTAAAGATGGTGGATATCTGTTGTGCCCCAGGATGCCATAACAGGCGCGGACGAGATAAGGGAAGAGCGTTTTATAGGATACCCAAGGATCCGGAACGTAGAAGGCGATGGATTGCTGCTATGAAACGCGCTAGCGATCCGACAAAAATGAAGCTGTGGGAGCCCGCGAGCAAAGGATTCCGCTTATGTGGCGACCACTTCATATCAGGTACATAAACGAACGCTTTCTCAATATTATATCATATTTATTTTACATGCTTTTATTTCTATTCTTAGCGGACTTCCTACTATTATTTAGGCGTGGATTATTCTGTCATGTTGCTCACATAGCAACAAATACCACAACTGGGTTAGTCCTCATAATGCCGCTGTTTACATGTTTCTTTGCATGCCTTGTGATCACAGCGAGGAACATTCTTTAGTGCAGTTTTCTTTTAGTAATGATTAATCAATGATCAGACTTTGAAACACATAAAAACAATTGATTGCTATTATCTATTTTCTTACTCCATGATTTTTGCATGATGTCCAGCCTGACATTTGCCATTTATTTCATACACGGAGAAAGTCAGGCTGGCATGCCAAACTAGTGATATCTCCTTTTTAGACAAATTCAGTGGTGTTCAGTTTATACATACATACATACATAATTCTGATTACATACAGACTTGGATAATGGGCTCTATGCATGACTCCCGACTTCCTGAACTTAAGGTAGCTCCTTTGCTTCCTGTCTTTCATTATTGGACGAACTGATTAATCCAGGTGTGTCTGGCCAGTTACCGAGATCAGACACACCTGGACTAATCAGTTCATCCAGTAATAAAAGACAGGAAACAAAGTAGCTACCTTAAGTTCAGGAAGTAGTGGAGTCATGCATAGAGCCCATTGCCCACTGGTTTAGGTTCTTACTGTAAATTTAAGTTTGTCCCTTTCGTGTCGATTTTTAAAATATATTTGTGCGAAGTTGTACAAAGGATGACATCCCCTGTTACCTGTAACTACAAAACCTGTTTACACGTTTCAGGGAAAAAAGAGTGACAACCCCCTCTCGCCAGACTTCATCCCATCCATCTTTAAACATGTGCCATCACCAGAGAAGAGGAGAAGAAGAATACAGTTAGATGGGTTTATCAGGAGACAGAAAAGCAGACTACAAAGAAGAGAGCGAGCAAAGTCAACAGCTGCAACTGTCACTCACTCTTCCCAACTCCCAACTCCAACTGACTCATGTGAAAATCGCAGCACACAGCCTCCTGCAGATGATCAAATAGTGGAAGCTCCTGTGAAGGAATTGACTCAGAATGAAGTTGAGAACAATTTTGAGCCCACACATGAGAGCAGCCATTCAGAAACAACTATGTGTTCCAATGAAAACTGTAAGGAAAAAATAAAATCTCTTGAGCTTGAATGCCAAGCACTGAGATCTGAAAACATGTTATTAAGAGAGAAAATTAAATGCACTGAGATAAACGAGATGAGTCTGCAAAACAATGACAGGAAGGTTAATATGCTCACTGGCTTATCATCATACTCTCTACTTATAGTGATTTTTAATGTCATAATGCCTTATCTAAAGCACAAGTCTTCCCTCACATCATTTCAGCAATACATGTTAGCTTTAATCAAAATGCGAATGAATTTGTCTTTTGATTTTTTGTCTTTTGATTTTAGCATTGATTCGACTACTGTCTCAAAGCTTTTTAAACACTGTATTAGTGTCATGTATTGTAGACTAGTGCCAAGTCTTGTGAGATGGCCTGAAAGGGAATCATTAAAGTTGTACTTCCGTGGTTATTTCATTAATATTTCTGTGTTCTCCATTATTATTGAATGCATTCTGCATCGTTTCTGTTTAAAAAAACCTTCTGGTTGCTTAGTATCCAGCTGTATTTGTATACTAGAAGAGAGGCTTGTGGTCCAACGGCAGGCTTTTCCGGGTCCTTCTCATGAATTTCCGTCTGATTGGCTGGCTCCCGTCAGTGTATGAAAGAAGCTCCGCCCTCCGCTCTTATTTCGCTACAGACAGGAAATAGAGCCGACAAACAAGTTTGTTCCGCCATGCTAACAAACAGTTAGCTAATTAGCTTCTCAACTCCGAAGCTACAGTCGTGCCGTCTTTACTTCTAGTGTGTAGTGGAGGTTTACCTGCCTTTCAATGGACAGATAGAAACCCCACGTGGGATACGCTATTTGCAATGTTACGTAGAAGTGCAAGGCTGTTCCCGATTCGCTCTTTTCTTCGTATTGTTTCTGTGATGAGGAAGCACAGCCGACTGGGGGGAACACAACGCTAGCAAGTCAGCATGTGTAAGTAAACAAGGGGAAACCCTCCGTATTTCAGAAGGAGCAAGTTAAATGGGTTTTCAGTGGAAGGAGGCCTTTAAGAGAATCTCTTCCCTATGCATTTAGGAACAGCGTGTTCGAAAAGACAGTTTGTATTATTGACTGTTTTGAGATCTTTCTTGAAAAACCAAGTAACTTGTTGGCCAGTGCTCAGTGTTATTCTGTATATAAGTCACATCACACAATGAAATATTTAATTGCCATCACTCCGCAAGGTTCCATTTGTTTTATTTCTAATGGATGGGGAGGCCGCACAAGTGACAAGTTCATCACAGAGCAAAGCGGTTTTTTGTGTAATTTGCTCCCAGGTGACTTGGTTTTGGCAGACAGGGGATTTAATGTCAAAGACTCAGTGAACTCTTATCATGCTGAATTAAAGATCCCAGCATTTACTCGTGGCAAGAAACAATTGGATCCTGTTGACTTGGAGAACACTAGATGCTTAGCATCTGTAGAATATTATCCTCCATGTTTTCATGCAAAATGACTTATACATCAGATGAAGATTGTAGAGTTCATTCTGAGGTTAGGACCAGGACACCCCCTCTCCTGTGTTTTTGTGGCAGCTGTAGAAACACATCAGAGGTGGTTCACTGGGCTATTTAGCATTTATTACCTAGTGTAGCAAATCATTTAGGCAGTTTATGACCTGTAGACCCTGAGAACATCTTGCAGGAGGAAAGGGTTGTTTTACTTGGCGTTTCATGTGAAACCGGACACAGGAGACGAGCGCAAAGTATTAGGGGTTTTGTTGTTTTCTGTTCTCCCCCTTCTTCTGTATTTTTCCACTCTTTTAAACTCTCAGAGATCAAGGAGCCAGAAGATGCCAGGATGTGCGTTCAGCTGTTCTGTAGCAGGGGGAGGAGCTCCAAGATTCAACCGACATTTAAACTGTATAAAAAGGGTTAAGGGACTGTTAGATGGTGTCAGATTTTCCAAACTGGCTCCAGCACTCTGTTGGTGACAGGGCAAGAATTCTGAACCCAGAGCTCTGTAATGTATTGCCTCTGATTCTGTAATAAATTGTTAACTTTTATTCCGCCTTGTTTGGTTTTCATTTCTGATGCAAAAGGTCCCGCTGGAAAATGGGTAAAGAAGGTTACAGGAGGTTAAATGTTTAGAAGGTATCTTAAACACCCATTTTTCTTACAAATTGGTGGAGAATGCGGGCATCAGAGTGAAAACCACATGGTGAGTAGTACAATTTGGATTGTTTTTATTGCAAATTTTAACCTGTTTCTCTTTGAAAGAATGATTTAATGGTCCGATTGGGACAACATTGGAGGCATGCAGACTTCTCTGACAACAACTGACGTGGCCACATAAAGTGGGTAAGCAGAAACCCTTGATAAATTCTGCATATTCGGCCTTTTATCCAAATTGATTGTTGTCATTGAAAAACACATGTCTGTAGTTTAAACAGATCAGGAGTAATACAGCCTGACAGCTCAGTTTAAGTCTGACTGTCATAAAACAGAAGGTCAGTTAGACTGACCTTGACTTTTGGTTGAAGTCCATTTGTCATAAGGTAAATTGGTGGAAGTCTGATTTAGTTACGGTTGAAGTCCGTTGGTCTTGGGTAAACGTCAGTTAGATTCTGACCTTGGTTTTTGGTTGAAGTCCATTTGGTATAAGGTATAAGGTTGTTATTATCAGTTAGAGTCTGATTTAGATAGGTTTGAGGTTTTTCCAGCTGGATTTGGGCGTGGGTTGAAGTCCCACTTTAAAGAAGAAAATTATTTGGGCTATGAATGTGTGGGCTGGGTCATTCTCCATATGAGGTGTTAAATTGGCAACTGGTTGCTAATCTCTGGAGAGTTGTGTGGGATTTTCTGGGTTGGACTTTTTTTCCTCCTCTTTCTTTTTTTGGGGTGTCTCTTTTTGGGTTGAATTAAAACTGTGTAAAAACCGGGTTAGGACCCCCAGTGGTGAATGGCGCAGTTCTTAATCGAAGAACTGTAGAAGCTTCCACACCAGGTTTTCTACACAGGGCATTGCGTCCATTCAACCTGAAATCAGCACGTGTTGTATTCAAATAACTGAATCATGAGTAATCCAATTAATTTTGGGGGATTGTGGGAGGAAATTATTAAACAAATGACTGATTTGAAAAGGAGAGCTGCAGATTTAACCAAAAATATTGATGAGCTGCAAAACACAGTTTTGGAAACAGAACTGATTTTTGCTCAGAATGCAACAGAGAGCACACGCAGCAACTGAGGGGACAGAAAGTTTTTATGAGCCAGGGTCATAAAAACTTGAGTGGAGAAGTGACAAGGGCCCCGACTGTTGATAGGGCATGTGACTCCCCTCGTGGGATGAGGAGTGACTGTTCAGAAAGTATGGTGTCACAATCAGTGAGTGATGTAAATGAGCAAGAATTGGCACAGAGTCTTGGATGAGGGTAATTGGAGTAATGTTTCAGGTGACCAGGCATTACAGTTTGAGCCTAAATCACATGAGATTCCAGAAGATTTTATTGTCAGGGCCAAGCAGCTGTGGGAGGACCAAACTGGCCTTAATTTTGAAAATAAAGGAGAAGCTAATTTTCTTTTCTGGTCAGCTGTTCAGGCTGGACTTTCAGGGCCTGTTAAGGAGGCATTAAAGAAGAATCAGCATCTGTTAAAAAAGAGGCTGAGAGTAAGAAATGCATCTAGGAATAAATCTCAGAGATAAACTGTGGAGGACAGTTCATCTGTTCAGGCTATGATGGTTCAAATTGTTCCTGCTGATTTACTACCTATTTCTGGGCATGCACCTGGGTCACGACCTCTTCAGCCATCCATTCCCTACCAGAATGCTATCTTAATGTTCATCAACAGCCTCAGTACAGGGGAGGATTCAGGGGAAGGAGCAGAGGGTGAGAGGGATGTAGGCCACCATTACAGCAATACTCTGCCTGTTTTCAATGTGAGCAAATCGGACACTAATGCAGAGACTGTCCATTCCTCCAGCAAAGTCCAGCAAAAAGGCCTCAAGTTCCACTTCCACAGAACCAGCAGCCTCCTCAGCATGTCACACACAAGACCACAGAGGTCAATTTTTGGGACTCAGAGTTTTATGTGCTCAAATATGTACTCGCCACAGTGCCCAGTGAATCTTCTCGGCAGAGATGTGCTCACAAAGACTGGAGCTGAAGTGCTGTGTTGCACAAAAGGACTGAAAGTGCGTTTCCCACGTGGACTGGTATTAGAGTGCAACTCTAATTTTTCGCCATGCTCTCCACAAAGGTTATTGTCTCCTGAGAATGCTTTATCCGCATCAATAAGCATCAGCAGAGATTTTTTGGGAGCCTGAAACAACACAAAGAGGCAGAATTTTTACCCAATTTTTGCTGTGAAAACTGGCTGTTTTTCTTGAGCTGTTTGTTCCTCCTCCTGATCTTTTCCATGTAACTTTAAATGATATGAGTACGCCCAATTTGGTATATGCTGAGGCTTTTTCTGATAAATTAGAGGGTACTTTATGGCTTTATTGACTCGCCATGCATGCTGGTGGGGAGGGAAGGTGTGATAGTTGTGATTAAGCTGCAGCCTGAACAACAAGAATGGTATGAGCTGGCAGATTATGCAGCTCCACATGTCTCGTTGGCCTTACATCCTGGTCATGAGGCTAAAGATTTGGGTCCTATGACTGAAAGACTTCTTGATGTCACAGATTGGTTATAACTATTATTATGACAGGTACAGTGTTCTCCCTTTGAGAGAGTGTATAAGTTTAATCATCACATTACAGATGTGGTTATTCTTGAACAGCAGGAGATTTGCAGGTATCATGGTTGACAGATGTCTGATCATCCCGATTTTGAATAATTATTAAATGTTTTGCCTTTATCTCATTGGTCCCAGGGGCCCACTGGTGTGGGGTTGTGTAAGATTCTTCCCATAACATTTGATTTTAAAAT